>OZ005655.1:133613625-133896004 GCA_963930645.1 Salticus scenicus
AAAAAAAAAAAAAAAATTACCCCGTGGTGAACATTTGCAATTTTGGCTTGGCAGTCAAAGTGTTAAATTAACATTTTTCTGAATTGAAGCACTGCTTTATAATTTGAGTTTATTTAATTATCACATATTATGAGGTTAGTTTAATACGTAATAAAACGTGATATTTAAAAGGCAAATTATATTTTAAAAAAATTCAGTTATGTTAAATATTTTTCAAAATTGAAAATTTATTTTAAAAATTTAAGGCATTAATTTTATAAATTAATATAATTAATACAATTTATTATGTAATTGGGTTAAAAAAGTATATTTACAATCATACCGAAGTATATTTATAATGGCTATCTTTAAAAAGCTATTTGTATTAAAACAGTTAATTTCGTCTGCAAGGAATAAAACTGACTGCATTACTAAAATATAAATTAAGATATACATTATATGCATCAAACTGTCATATGATATATTGGATGAAATTTAATGATTTAGTTTACAAGCCACTTGAACATGGTAATCGAACATCTACTGTAACAGGAATTTTCCAGCCAAATGTAGGTTATTGCCAACCAATCGTGCGCATTTATTTAAATTATTCATACAAGTTTTCTCGTTGTTTGAATTTCATGATTAAATTATCGATGAGTGAAATTTGTTGAATTACTATATATTCATTACAATATTCGATTCACCAAAGTAGGATAAATTGAATTCCCATAAGAAAACAATCCTATAAATTATTTGTTTCAGTTATTCTGCAACGTGTAAAATTGAGTTTATACACATCATATCAATGTGAAAAATACTAAACATAATGCACACAATACGAGAGATATTTTAAAAATCTTACATCATATTTTATTACGTTTATTTTATTTTATTTTTTAATACATTAATTATTTTTTTTTTCTAAATAATAAACGCAGACTGCTTTATTTCATTCTCAATTTTCATATCAATTTCGCTCTACAAGGGATATTTTACATTTAATTAAAATTTATTTGCGATAGTTGTTTCAGAAACAATTGTATATATACATATTATATATATTTAATTATTTAGCGTAATTTGGTTTTGCTGTGCTCTTAAAAAATAAGTAAATAAATAAATAAATAAAAATAAATAAATAAAAGTAAAATAAAATAAATCACACAGATAAAGTAAAGATTTAATTTAAAAGAACTGATTTCAGCGTTATGTTTGCAAGAAGAATAGAAAATCTCAGTGAAAATGCAACTAAATTTTCCTTTTATATTAGTGTTTGGGTAATTGGGTAGCTCTTTAAATATTAGAACGGTTTCACTAGTTTTTCCTAATTCTACCACTAATATTCGATTTTTTTTTTTTTTTTTTTTTTTTTTTTTTATAAATCCTAGTCATGTTTAAAAAGACAAATTGCAATTTTTTTTTCGTTTGTAAAATTCATGGAAGAAATAGAAAATTTGAAATATGCTACCTGTTTTACGGATTTATTTCAAAAACGGATTTTTACTTCCTTATAGATTATAATCCCGATTTGTGAAATGAATTTTGTATTCCATTGTATTCTAACATATCTCAAGCACAAATAATCATAGAATGTTGCAAATTTATATTTGTTACTTTCATGATGTATAGTTGTACACCTGCAACTTTGATCTTAATACTAGCTTCTGTCTCTGAGATATCTTCGACTTTACACGATTTTCCATGGTTGGTTGGTTGTAGGATTTAAGGCCGATTGACTCCTGATGTGTCCTAGGCCTACAGGAGGATTGCCCTCAGTGGGGGTCTTTCTAAGGGGTCCTAGCCCGTATTTACGTGAGTTTCCGATTTTCCATGACGTCTGTATGTAGCGTATGTGTGTGTATCTCGCATAACTGAAAAACGGTTGGTCGTAGACCGTTCCAAATTCGCATATAGGTTTGTTATAACATCTAGTTGTGCAATTTTCTTTTTGGTTTCCTGTGAGTTTTTGTTTTGCAGATATTTACTAGTATTACATTCATAATGACCAAAAATATAAAGATTTTGACTGTTATATATGGCCTACCAACATAGAGATTTCAAAAGAAGTTAATTATAGAGCATGAAATGATAGCGTAATGAAATCTGTCGACATTTTTACGTGTAGAATGTACATAAGCAGGTTCTAGTCAATGAATGCACTTTATATAATGAATATTCAGCTTGCAGATACAGCCCATAATAATATTGTTGTGAAAGTTGTCAAAATTTCGCTTGTATAAAGTAATTCTTAAAGACATAAGCAGGTTCAGTCCACGAATGCACATTATTTAATGAACATTCAGCCCGTTCATAGAGCCTGTAAAGATATCGATATGAATGTTGTCGACATTTTTGCGCATATAAAGTAATTGGTAAAGACATAAGCAGGTTGTAATCCCCGAATGAAATTTATTTAATGAATATGCAGCCCATAGATCGAGCCTGTAATGATATTGTTATGCAATTTGGTGACAGTTTAGCGTGTAGAAAATAATCCTTAAAAATATAAGAGGTTCTGTTCGATTAATGCAGTTTATTTACTGAATATTCATAAAACATTTGAATAAAACTCATTTTGTGCAGCAAAATTCAAAATCAATGAGTATTCTCGAAATAACCCAACGAAATAGTCCTTCTTACAACAAAAATCAAGTAAACATTTTAATTACACTACTGAGGAGCAGGTTTTCTAATTCAAGAACAACCAAAAATTTCGAAGTCTAAAGGATATTTGAATTCATCGACGTTATTGTCAGTGGTTTGTAGAATTTTTGAGATAGTTCGGCGCTAGAAGTGAAAAAATCTTTACAAAAAGTTCCATAACTCGACTCCTATTAATGTTAAGATTTTCCAAATTTTAGGAACCTAAACTGCCACATTTGAATGCTTAATTTGACGCTAAGTCAACGCCGACCTTCGTGTAAATGAAAACACTACCATCTGTTTCTACTTTTACTGTTAAATTAGCACGTAAACATATAGGCAAGTTAAAGTCTGCAATCATCAATAATCACTCATCTTTTTTGATAGCCTTTTATTCATGTATAGAACTTTCGAAGAATATAATGCTGCTCTGTAAACCAATGATTCTTTCCAGAAAATTCCTAAACTGTCTTGTTGAAGTGAGAGCTTCCAAACTTTGTCAACCCTAAACTACAAACTTTCGCTGAATTCGGTCGTCAAATCACAAAATTGAACCCAAATCGACAAAATTGATGCCAAGACCAAAATCCGCATTGGCTACAAACTTGGTTGCTTGGCAATATTAGCGATCAAATTTGATGGTAAATGCTGCTTCAGGATATTTAGAATTAATAAACCATTTTTCAATTTTAACTAATATAATTGTTTTGGTAAAATATATTGTTTTTCGCGATTAATTTTCGCCAAAGAGAACAAAAATAGGCAATCTATACTCTAAAGATTTTCATTGAACTCTAATTTGTTCATTTGCCAACGAGGTATTCTGTAATAAGCCGTGGAGTACAACTCCTGAAAAAAAAAAAAAATCATATTTGTCTTTTTTGTATATATAATCCTATCATTGAGACTTGTTTAGTTAGAGCAGTTTTTTCCTTGTTTGTTTTAAGGAATGTTCGTGGACAGGAACCTGCTTGTTTATTTGCTTACCATTTTTTTTTTTTTTTTTTTACAAAAATACAATTCACATCATATGGATTTAAGGTCAATTGAACCAGAAAAATCAACATATGTAAATAACTGTTAAATTTTTTGTTAAGTCTCATTAAAATACTTTATTATCTTCTTTTTTTATCCATCTTAATGCATCTAGTGAATCTAGAATTCATCTAAATTCTTTAGAGATATATATAATAATTATTAATAATTATGCATTCCATTTTCCCGGGACACAACATGGAAAAAAAAAGTTAGTAGATATACTGTACCAGTCCGCCGACAGAACTTTTAAGAATAAGAGCACATATTATCAAAAATATGCTAGCAAATTTAGATTTACATGGTGCTGTCGTACATTGGGTTGAGAATCTCTCTCTCTCATATATTAAATATCTCATATATTAAATATATTTGCTCTGTATGATGGTGATGAAGAGCAGTTATAGTAGTTCTTGAAAAAATAATAAAAGATTTAGTCAAGCAAGAGCTGCCTTTTCTAAAGTTGAAAGAATGGGGAGTGGGAAAAAAAATTGTAGCAAAATGCTTTGATGCTATTGCTGTAAATACTGGTTGTTTGGATGACCTCTGTATCATAGAACAGTTATTTAAAAAAGATCTGTTACACTTGGTATGCCGCCATCACATTTTAGAAGTTATACTAAAGGGAGTTTTGATTGAAAAATGGGTTCGACAACTAGACCTTAACGAGACAACATTTTTTAGTCTTTTCCGAGAAAGTGGTTCAACATTGACAATATCATATATATAATTGGTGTTGATGATGAGGAAGTCAAATCTAATATAAAGGTAAATGATCTCGAACTCTATCTATTTTTCTTTCTCGGCAATTAGAAAATACACGACAGCAACCCAATAAATTTTATGAAGAATTTTCCAGTCATATTTAATATTTATAGATCATATTACTCCAGAAAAAATATCTTTTAGGTTTTATGCTTCATGCCAGGTGGATTACAAAATTCATTTACTTTCGAAAATTATTTCGTTTTAATGATCAAATTTTTATAAGTGACACCGAGATAGATGTTATCAGAAGTATTTTTGTGCTCATAATTAATGCCTATTTGAACATGTGATTTAATGCTCCTAAAGCAATAGTTTCCCTGAACATAGATTTCTAACTGACAAAATTTTTAATGATGAAGAAACAACTAAAAACCAACTGGCATTGGTGGACTCTGCTTAGTTCCCCATTATATGTATGATCTCATAATTTTCTAGAACAGGATATATTATATTCCACTAGAATTTACACATTTTAAAGAAAATATTACTATATTATTTCTTATACATATTAAATTATTTTAAAAAGTTTATATTTCATATGCTAATTGAATATTTCTACTTACTTTTTTTGTTTATTTGTTTTTAAGACAATGATAAATTTTGTAAAATATTCATTAAAGAAAAAAAAAAAATCAAAGGCATTTTAATTTAATTATTCTTTAACATGTATTTAAAAATAAATAAGAAAAATATATACACAGTTTTCATGTTTAATGTTAAAAAAAAAAAAAAAAAAAAAAAAAAAGAATGTTATTTTCAACATAAAAAAAGCAGTTATATGGTTTAAATACAAAATAAAATTAAAAAAAAAAAAAAACAATAGAAAACAAATATTATAATACAGCATGCAGTACAATATGTGCAATACATAATTCATCGATGGTACAAAAAAAAATATTATTTTTTTCTTAAAGTCCTTTTCCTTTAAAACGTAAAAGCCAATTATCTATTTATATTATATCTTTCACTGCTTTCTGAACAAATACATTAAAATGGCATGCATTTATATGATATATTAAAGACTCAGGTTAGGAGAATAAAAAAATTACGTTCTACGGTGATCGCTCCATTTTAGCCCAAACAAGACTGATTTTCCGTTAATGTCCAGTATTTTCTGATATAGAATCCCTACATTTACTTAGAAATCCGAACCTCCATATCTTAGAAATAATGAATAATACTTTTTCTGCCGCAGATATTATATTTCAAGTCTTTCCTATGATGCCACTTAAATAGAGTTTAAGACTATAGTATGAAATAGCTCAAAGCTCATATCAGGTGTGTTTTATATATATATTTATTAACAGTCTTAAGTTTTGCGTGAATGCAGCTAAAATAATATTACATGAGTTTGGGAGCGTCATTAGCCTTCACATAGAAATGTATGTAAAATATACTATTCATAAAAATATTTTGGCTTTCTATATTTTAATTTTAGCAAACATCGGAATCTTTCAAATATAGTACATCTTATAATGTAATAAGGTGTCAATATGAATATAAGTCTGAAAGTAGTGTCATTGCAAAATCATATTTATCATATGTTTAAATTAAAATGCATTATAAACCTTTTCCGTTTATTCTTTTGATATTGTCTTGATATGTTGGATTGAAAATATTAATAATGTTATGTGCAAAAGTGGTAAACAATCATCTTCAATAAAATTTTGTTGGACTTACATAGATAACTATTATATAAAATATTAGTTTCTTTAGAAATTTACTATATTTGTAAAATGAATATTTTTAATTAAGTAATCGAATTCGAAAAATTTGGCTTTTATTATTTCATAATAAGCACATATCATTCTTATTTTTCAACTCTATAAAATATATAATTAATTTTAAAAATAACAGAAACATTTCAAACTATTGGTGAAAGATTTGCAGTTGTTATGAGATGATTTCAATTTAGATGGATTAATTTTTGAAGATTTTGTCATGATGGTCTTTTAAGAAATGGTCGTAGCGGTTGCGATTGTTCCGTATACTTTCAGGAAATAAATAACTAGTTCTTACCCAAGTCAGTTTGAGAATTTGTTGTTAATAGTAATGATAAAAATAAAATATTGGCTAGTGTATTCTAACTATAATAAACTTTTCTTGTGTATCATTTTACATAGCAGTACCAACTACCGATTAAAATTCACAAAGATTAATCAACAGAGCTTCTCATAATGAAAGTTTTACAGATGCACTCAAATGCAATTTTACCCAATAAATGGTTAAATATATTTAGAAAGTCGTAATAATAGCAACTATGACGGAGATTTTTCGTCACCGCAATAACTAGGTCCATGACTGTAAGGGCCGTGTAGAAGTTCACAAAAGGCTGTAGAGAGAAAACTTCCTTTGCAGAAAAAGTAATCAGGCAGAATTAAACTAACTTGTATTTATTGAAAAAAATCACAAAAAACAATCCTCTTCAAGCATGAATTACATCTTTTTGAAGCACAGATGCACATACTAATCTCATACGGAAATTGAGACGGGGGGAGAGGAGGAACACAACAGAAAAACGTCTTACTCTAACGACGTCAAAATCGCAAAGCTTGACTAAATCTCGCAGCTTCCTAGAAGTTAAATTGCAACCCCAAAGATTGGCATCGTTGAAATGCAGCCAAAAGAATGCCAAACTGTTTCTTTGTTCTTCTAACATATTCATACTAAATTTTGAATATAAAAATTCGTTACAAACATTAAATCGATTTAACATTGAGAAGCCATGCCAAATGACCTTCAACTCTCAATGTACAAAGAAGGCGACGCTTAGACTGTAAAAACAACATTATAAATCTATTTTTAGAATTATAATGACCCTCTTGAAATAATAATAGGTTTTTAACGTAAACATACAAGGGTAATAAACATGAAATCAAATGATTATTTTATTTTATTAATAGCTGTATATGCTAGAAACAGGTTGATAACGACTTTTTAAATTACCCTCTGAAAATAAATAATTATGGCTAAATTGATTTAATCCATTCGGGGAAATGTATAAACATACTATTTTTCAAAAACCCTGATATAAAAATTGCTTTATTTTTTTCCTAGAGCAATGTGTTTGTAGCGATAAAAGAACAAAGAAATGAAAATTTTGATTTAAAAATAAAACGGGAAATTCTCTATAATTAATTAATTGAATTAGATAAATTTAAAAAGATTTATTTTATATAATCTATATTAATCCCTCCTTTTTGTTATATATTAAATTTGGATAAATAAATAAGCTTTTAAAGGACATATGTGTGAGAACACTCACACATATATCTCCCCTTCGACTAGTAAAAAAAAAAAAAAAGTTCTCCTCGCCTCCTGTATAGAAATGCATATACAAACAATAATATTCAAAAGCACTTACCAAAGACGCACACTTAAAAATGATATTACATCATAAGTAAAAATTATATGAATGCTTAATATTGAACAAACAAAATATATATGAAATATAAACACTAATTCAAAAACACAAAATACACATATTTCAAAAATATCAGTAGAACCAAAAACATTAAGAGAAAAATTCGTCATGACACGCGCAAAAATGTGGCTTCTATAAATAAGTTCAAACTGCAGTTCTATATTGTTCATAGTCTTTTTTCATATGCCACAAAAAAATTTCAGCTGAAATGTTTTTCTATGAAAGAGTCTCTTTTTGATATACTTAGCAAACAATGCCACAGTAACAGTTACTAACGTTAGATTTTACATTCAAAATACGAAATTTTCAGACTAATTTGTATAGTGAAATAGAGAAAAAAAAAATAATATAAATTACACATATGCATATATATTGTTGTAATACTAAAGGTTCCAGCATATTATTGTTATATTTATTTGTCTAACACCTTGGTTACACATATTGGTCAACGTTAAACAAAATTATGTACAAAAAAAATAAATAAAAGTAAAGAAACAGAAAAGTTTTCGTGTATACCACACAGGAAAGATTTTAAAAAGGACGCCATTGGCAGTCAAAAAAAAAAAAAAAATCTTCCCTTAATCCTTACAAAAAAGTAAGTGTAATGATGTTAACTTAAGGCTAACATCCTAGCGGGACAGGTCGTGTTGAAAGACCTGCACTGTTAGGCACAGGCCTCCGTCCCCCAGCAGAGTCCACAGACCCCTGTAGGGACACCTCACGAAACCGATTAATTAAGTGTCATAAATGTTGAAAAATTAATGTCAACAAAAATATAGATTCTCATCACATATCCAATGTTGCTCTCCCGGGAGAAATTTTTGAACGAGACAACATATATCTAAGATAGGGTAATAAATAAGTAAAAGAAAACAAATTGACAAAATTTTGAGTGATGAGAGGGAGTGCCAAAATACCAAAAAAAATTTAGACCAGGAAATTGAACAAATCAAACACATGTTGTACACCAAAAATCAATTGGAAACTTATAAAATTTAGCTGTATGTATACTGTTAACACTATTATCATTAATAATTAATTTCCTATGAACTTAATCTCTATTCCAATGAAATATCTCTATTAAATATATTTCAAGTATCTTACTTTTTGTTTAACCTTCACCCAATAAAAATAGATATAGTAAACATTAAATAAAAAAAATAACATCTTGATTACTAATTTAGAAATTCAAAATATGATCTACAAGCATTTATGTTATCATCAGAATCCTGTTTTTTTTTTTTTTTTTTTTTTTTTTTAATTTAGGTATATCTTATTTATAAATATTATATATATTCAACAACACTGCAATGCAAGAAATAGTCTTTACATCAAAAGAAAAATATAAAAAAACAGTGGACCATCCATCTAAAAATAAAAATAATAAAATAAATAAAGACGAGTTCCTGCACAGCAAACAAATACATTCCATTGGCCATTGGTAAATGCATTTGTGAAGCAAAATATATTCAAACTTTTTTGTGAGAAAAATTAATTGCGATTTCTTAAATTATAAGAATGTGTAGAATTATTGCCAATATTATGTGTTACATTGGAGTTGGGTTCAGTAAACAAATAATTACGTCGAGGAGGAGCAATAAGGAGTCTATCAATATGGACTCTGAAAGCTTTATTATCAGGTGCATGTAATCTCTTAATGGAAAAGGAAACTGGCGAGTGTTTTTGTACAACAATAAATGGCCCAGAATACTTGGGTTTAAATTTATCTATTGATTTCAAGTATACAACATCATGGACAGCAATAGGCCTCAGTTTTGCACGTTTTTGAAAATTTTGATATCTTTTGTCTTGATTATCTTTAATGTTAGAATATGCTTTGCTATAGATGTTATCTAAGTCGTGTAATAATTTATATATGTCTACATTTTTATCCAAAAATGGCTGATTTATAAATTGGTCAAATGTATCAAATATTAAAGACAGTTCCCTACCAAAATGAAGTAGGTTACGTGAAAACAATGTGGATGAATGTGTTGAACCATTGTAAAGTGATTTATGTATAGCTAGTGAATTTTCAAAAGAATACCCCTCAGAAATCAAAGTGTTAATTGAGTACTTTATAGATTTATTTAACCTCTCGGAAATAGAGTTACTTTGAGGGTGAGCAACAGATGAATGTAAAATTTTTATGCCAAGTTTATCATTGAAAATATTATAAATAGTTGATGTAAACTGTTTGCCTAAATCTGATAATATTACTGATGGTCTACCAAATGTTGTAATGTAATTAAATAAACATTTAACTATTTTTGATGAAGAAGTGTCTTTTAATTGAAATAATTCAATGTGTCGCGAAAAATGGTAAACTACAGTCAAAACTGAATGTCCATCTATAAAAGGACCAACCAAGTCGACACTAATAGTATGCCCTGGATGTGTTGGAGTATAGGTGGGTTGTAGAGGAGCTGGTGTTGTGTTATGATGTTTATTTTGTAAACATAAAGTACACGAAGCAACAAAATTTAAAGTGTCTGTGTACATACCTTTCCAATAATATCTATTTGATAAAAATTTGTATGTTTTTGTCAACCCAAAGTGAGAAAGGTGTGAAATGGTTAAAACCTTAGATTTTAAAGAATGTGGTACAACAATGAGATATGAAAAAGTATTATTATGCAAATTTTGTTTCTTGTACATTAAAACTTTAGAATCTGGATGAATAAAAAAATTATCATTACTTTTTGAAAAACCTTTTCTCAAAATTTGCCTGTAAATAATTGACAATTTTGGATCATTCTTTTGCTCAGATATAAATGTATTATTTGAAATTTCCAAAAGGGGATCTTTATTTTGAGTATAACCAGAAACTAGAAAATTGTTGAATTGATTTTGTTGTACAGACTGAGTAGTAGTGGAAATTTGATTAATTGAATGTGTGTCATCTTGTACGATAGGAAGAGGTTGAGAACTGAATATTAATTCGGGATTTGTTTTTAAATTTTGTTGATTATTTGAGAAGTCTGATCTTGATAAATAATCCGCTAAAACATTTGTAGGGCCAGGAATATGCTCAAATTCAAATGAGTATTCTGACAACTCTAACAGCCATTTAGTAGTTAAATCAGCAGGACTATTTGTTTTTCTATATGTTTTTAAAGGAGCACTGTCAGACAAAATGATAAACTTTCTATTGTATAAGTAATATTTGAAAGCAATTACAGATTTATAAATGGCCATTAATTCAAGTTTGATAGCCGGATATCTTTTTTCAGACGGTTTAAGTGATTTAGAGAAAAAGGCGACAGGTAATAATTGATTGTCATAGTTCTGCATCAAAACTCCTGCAATAGAAATATTTGATGCATCAGTGTTGAGAAAGAAAGTCTTGTTCCAATCCGGTAATCTTACCATAGGTGAATTTAAAAATATATCTTGAAATTTCTTAAAAATACCCTGATGATGTTTATTCCAAACAAATTTTGTTTTCGGTTTAGTCAATTCAATAAGTGGTTGAATTAATTTAGAAAAATTATGAATAAGCGACTTATAAAAGGTTACAACTCCTGTAAAGCGTTTTAATTGTCTTTTTGTTGTAGGTGTAGGGAAAGAGTTTATTTTAATGATGTTTGACTCAATTGGAGAAATTGAATTATTCTCTATGTGAAATCCCAAATAATTTACAGCACTCTTATGAAATGTACATTTACTAGGAGCTAAAGTTAAATTATATTTAATTAAAATCTTAAGAATTCTTTCAAGTTTAACACATGTCTCTTCAAAACTATTTGCACCAAATATTAAATCATCCTGATACGCGTAAATTCCATCTATATTAATTTCATCAATTAAAGAATCCATAAGTGCTTGGTACTGAGAAGCCGCGTTTTTAAGACCAAAACATAGTCTTTTAAATTTGAAACTGCCAAACATTGATGTGAAAGTAATTTTATCTTGTAAATGTTCCGGTAAATCAATTTGATGATACGCCTGTTGGAAATCAAGACAAGTGAAAAATTTATACGCAGATAGATCAGCTATTACATTTTGAATTTTAGGTAACGGATAAGAAGAACCTTGAATAATAGAATTTAACATTCTTAAATCTAACGCGAGGCGAAATTTCTGTTTACCAGATCCATCTTGTTTTTTCTTTACCAATAAAATTGGGCAAGCCCATTCTGAGCAGTTTCGCTCAATAATCCCAGCCTCTACCAATTGGTTAATTTGATCTCTAGCTTCCTGTTGTAAAGCCTGAGGAATGGGAAAGGGCAAAGTCTTAATTGGATAGTCACTTAAAAATTTTAAATCTGGTACAATTTTGTCAGTATGACCAAGGGTTTTCATATTTTTAGAAAATGCCGCTAAATTACTTAATAAAATTTGTTTTAACTTTGTTGCATGAGCCCCATTGAGATGTTTAACATCAAAGTCCATGGGTGTTAAATCTTGTTTTCTCATTTTTAATACATCACTAGAAGGTTGAATATAATTAATAAATTGTGAATCCTCTGAAATTTCAACATTATCATTTTATTTTGAACCATAGTCTATAATTTGTTCGATTTCTTTAATTGTACCAATATTTGAATGTTTGTTTACATGCATACTTCTATTAGTGTTATTCTTAACATATAACTGAAATTTTACTCTATCATATTTACTATTGCAATTTTGTTTCTGGGAATGATCAATATTAACTATTGAATCCAAAAAAATTAATTTGGAAGAACTCTTCTTACTCTGAAATAAATAATCACCCGAAGAAACTTTGGGACAGTAAACCGTAATAGAAGATTCCTCTTTGGGTTGTAAAATAAGTTTTTGTCCCGTTTTAACTGATAGTTTCTTACATTGAGTATGCATATTAAGATTTTCTTCATGGTCGTTATATGTGTTTGTTATGGGAATACTTAGGTCTTTTATTTTTAACAAGGACCTCTGCATATCTAATATTACATGATATTGTTGAATAAAATCATAACCCAAAATAACCTTAAATGCCGAACCTTCAGGGATATCCACAATGAAGAATTTTTGTGAAAAAAATTGATTTTGAATTTTGAAAGTGGTTTGTATACAAGATGAAAACTGTACATTCGAGTTCACGGTTTTGATTGTCACATGTGAAGATAAATGTTTATATTTCAAACTATGTTTTAATTTATTAAATGTACTTTCAGCTAACAGACTAACAGAATTACCAGTGTCAAGAAGTATGTTTACCTTTTGTTTATCTAGCAAAATTTTAATAAGAGGTAACTTTGGAGAATTTACATGGACATTAAAAATGTTCTCCCTTTTATCGTTATTTGTTTGAGTACATTTAGAATCAGAAATTTTCAAGATTTGTTGTGTCTGAGACGCAGTAGAATTCACCAATCTAACACTAGATAATTTGGGTAGTTTAAAGTCATTATCAATGTCCAGAGAAAAATTTTGTGCTGATGCTCTATTCACTTCCTGAGATGTACTTGCATCAGCTAAACTATATCTCTGCGCTCGTTTAAATTACTTGCATTTTTACTATAATTATTTCTGTCATAATTTTTACCCCTAGTCTGATTTCTCTGCCATCTAAAGCACCTAGTAGCAACATGTCCTTTTTTATTGCACAATTGGCAAATAGGAGAAGAATGATATCTGTTCTTATTTTGATTACCCCTGAAATTTTGATTTCTACTTTTATAATTATGTCTTAATTCACTTTGCCTATTATTGTTTCTTTGCCTATCTTGCACTGGGGATTCGTGTGTATGATTAACCTCATCAGATTTACTAGCGAATGACAAATTATTCATCCTATCTGTCAGTTCGACTAACTTTTCAGACAGTGTATTTATGACTGGGTTATTTAAACTCATTTGTAATAATGTTTCATTAGCGTTAATGTCCTGTAATTTCTGTGCTCGGTTAACCGCCTCTTGATACTCAGAGATTCCCTCTTCTTGAATCTTAACTCTAATATTTGAGGGAATGGTTGAAATAAATTTAGTAAATTTAATGGAATTTAAAGCATCAGCATCATTAATCTGAGAATATACTACATCGGCTAAAATATTTAACCTGTGGGAAAAATTTCTAATAGATTCTTGAGGTAAGAGTATTAAATTGTTAAATTCCACAAGAGCCTGAGTACTGCTCATTGGAGCAAAAAAATTTTTGAATTCATCCTTGATCAATTTTAAATCTGTAGATTTATATAATAAAGGAGATTGAGTCATGAACTTTAATGCAGGGCCGGTTAATTTTCCTTTTAAAATTGCCACTGCCTCTTCTGAATTTAGTCTATTTAATTTAGCATAAGACTCAATTTGGTCAAAAAAGAACTCAAGTAAGGATGAGTCCCCATCAAAATTTAAAATGTTAATATTAATGTTCTTTTTAGTGGCCATCTTAATTATTTATGTCGGGTCAAATAAATACTAATATATCTCAGAAATACTCGAGTAAAAAAAATATATTGTATTAAAATTAATGAGCACAAAAATTACGCATCTTTCCTTTTGATGCTTACGGCAACTGCATATGCTAAAATACCTCATTAAAAATATCAAAAAGTATATATATATCTTAAAATATTCGAAAAAATAAAATAAATCATAAGGAATTGTAGAAATTTGCAACAGTAATTGTAATAAATCACTTAAAAAATAAATCACAATATGCAAATAAAAGTATTAATCATCATGAAAGAAAAAAAATAAAATATATATGAAATATCCCAACGAAATACTGTGAAATTTATCAAAAATATATATTTCAAAAAATTTCAAAATAATAGAAAAAATAAATCACATTAAGCTTTATAAGCAAAGAAAAATACCAATTATCATGAACAAAAAAAAATATTTATATGAAATAAAATATCACATCAAAATACTATGTAAAATTTACCAAAAAGTATATTTCAAAAAAAAAATTCAAAATAGTAAAGGAAGATTTCTTCCTGCCTCAAAGTATCAATAAAATGTCAAAATCTAGTTCCTAAAAGACTTATATGCAAAATATAGGAAAATTAAAACTTACCACTTCCTGCATATAACTTGGCTAAAAAAAAATATTATGTAAAAAAATTTTTATCATTTAATTTTATTAATTTTTTTCAATTAATTTTATTAATTTGTTCCAAAAAATGGTTTGTTTTTCTTCTATTTTTTTCCTCTCTCTTCCGATTTGCTTGAATATCCAAAAAAAAAAAAAAAAAAAAAAAAAAAAAAAACTTTGCAATCACTGCACTTCACTGAATTTTCGACCGTGAATTGGAAAACAACTATTTCTGATCAAAAATTGATCATGATCCTCTGAACAAAAACACATGATTCGCAAACGCGAAGTTGTCGATTATGTACAGGTGCGGGTGTCGAACGGTAAAAATTTTCCTGAGTAACCTGTGTAGATGATTCTCATGCCTCCTTGGCAATATAGATGAAGAAAAACCTTTGACCAGTCCAATTTCAGGCCCCCCTCACGGCCGCTAAGTTCCATCTGAAGATTTGAATGATCAATACACACATATCCTAAGAGAACTTTCACTTGAAGTTACACGCAGGAAAAATGTTTCTTGACCATTGATATTTTCGGGTTACGCTCACAGCCACTAATTCAAGCAAGCATTTGTTCGTAATAACAAGCAAGTTCAATGCACGTAAAAAGAGAAGATTCATCCACCAAAATTTATAGAGTCAATATTTTCCTTGTCCATGACTCTTAAAAAAGGTCTTTTTGGGGATGAAAATCTTAATAAAATGTTCGATGCATTCCTTTCCTTCCTCTCCCCCGCATCACCAAAGTCCGGAGAGAACCTGAAGGCACCAAAGATTTATGACGGAGATTTTTCGTCACCGCAATAACTAGGTCCATGACTGAAAGGGCCGTGTAGAAGTTCACAAAAGGCTGTAGAGAGAAAACTTCCTTTGCAGAAAAAGTAATCAGGCAGAATTAAACTAACTTGTATTTATTGAAAAAATTCACAAAAAACAATCCTCTTCAAGCATGAATTACATCTTTTTGAAGCACAGATGCACATACTAATCTCATACGGAAATTGAGACGGGGGGAGAGTAGGAACACAACAGAAAAACGTCTTACTCTAACGACGTCAAAATCGCAAAGCTTGACTAAATCTCGCAGCTTCCTAGAAGTTAAATTGCAACCCCAAAGATTGGCATCGTTGAAATGCAGCCAAAAGAATGCCAAACTGTTTCTTTGTTCTTCTAACATATTCATACTAAATTTTGAATATAAAAATTCGTTACAAACATTAAATCGATTTGACATTGAGAAGCCATGCCAAATGACCTTCAACTCTCAATGTACAAAGAAGGCGACGCTTAGACTGTAAAAACAACATTATAAATCTATTTTTAGAATTATAATGACCCTCTTGAAATAATAATAGGTTTTTAACGTAAACATACAAGGGTAATAAACATGAAATCAAATGATTATTTTATTTTATTAATAGCTGTATATACTAGAAACAGGTTGGTAACGACTTTTTAAATTACCCTCTGAAAATAAATAATTATGGCTAAATTGATTTAATCCATTCGGGGAAATGTATAAACATACTATTTTTCAAAAACCCTGATATAAAAATTGCTTTATTTTTTTCCTAGAGCAATGTGTTTGTAACGATAAAAGAACAAAGAAATGAAAATTTTGATTTAAAAATAAAACGGGAAATTCTCTATAATTAATTAATTGAATTAGATAAATTTAAAAAGATTTATTTTATATAATCTATATTAATCCCTCCATTTTGTTATATATTAAATTTGGATAAATAAATAAGCTTTTAAAGGACATATGTGTGAGAACACTCACACAGCAACGGTTTCTCTTATCGCATATACACCAATATTAAATGAACATACTTTTTCCTAATATGTAATTAATATAGCACGTATTAAGCATAGTATTTATATATCCTAGAATCAGAGATATAGCCTTCATGTATACGTAAAAATTTCAGCATATCAGCACTACCAGTCTGTCAATATTCCCCTAAAATGAGTAACCTAAATTTTTCATACGGGCCTTTTACACATTATGTTTTATGCACTTACCTACTACAGAAGTTGTATTTTAGTTTTTTCTTAAATGCAGCAGAGAACCACCACTGGTTGGCTGATATATCTAAAATGTAATCAGCATCACTTTAAGTCAAGGTCTAACATAAAGTTACGTTTTGTTTACGCGCATTGTTTTGGAACTTGTAACGCCCGTGAAACATTGTTAACACACAGACACAGAGAGATACTGGTAGGCCGATATTTTATAAAAATTGTCAAATCAAGTTTAGGGCATTTCAAAATATATAAATTCATAGCAAACCTGAATACGAATTAATTCCCGTTTACTTTCATCTTATACATATAATAAAAAATAAAAACTTTATGAATGCTTTACAAAAAGCTAAAATTATTTATATGTGTTTCAGAGAAAATTTAAATTAAAAATATTCTTAACTCTTAAATAAAGTAGAGGATCGTTAGTTATAAAACATTTGTATAAAAAAAAATAAAAAGTAAGGAAAATATAATTCAAAGACGTTCTTCATTATTAGCAGCTTTAATATTTACGCACACACACACACTAATATATATAAACATGTTTAAACATCCAAACTGTTATTTGTTCGTATATTTATTAGATTTTGATAAAGTAAGTAATTCAGAACTTTACAAATGTACACAAATAGTCTTTTCAAGAATAATACAATATTTTCCAACAAAACTAATTAAATTACTTCTGAAAAAAATATCCAGAACGCTTATTCTATATTTATCAGAAACAAATTATATAAGTATAGAAGTTTAATACCGCATAAAATATATATCTATGAAATCTAGAGAAAAAAGCACATAAAACGCATAAATGTTGCCTTTTATTACTCTTATATAAAGTATCTGTTTTCAACAGATTATCTGGTATTTTCAAAGTCATTATTTTAAAAACATGGCAGTGTGCCAGTTTTAAACTGGAACACATTTTTAATCATAATATGAAAGATAAGGAATTTATATTTACTATCTAAGCATACTTTGAACATTTGATAAAATTTATATTTATTTTTGTTTACTTTGAAATATAATTTGTAATAAGTATAATCTAAATTTCAAATTCATATTAAAGTGATGGCTGATATTTGTATTTCTTATTAAACGTAAAATATAAATTAGTATTATTTTATTCTATTTTTACAAGAGTATTGTATGCAATAATGTTTGGAACAAATGGTTTTATGTATTTATTAATCAGTATGAGTATAGTTTGTATCTATATGAAATCAGAGTTTGTTGCGCTTCATTTTTTATATAAACGACTAAATCTTTATTACGGATTTTCCATGAATATTTATCAAAAGATGAGCATAAGTTAAACAAGAATAAAATGTTTTTAAATGACGCATTTACTGCGTAAATATTGAACATTTATGCCTGTATCATTGAAAGAAAATACTTTGTTAAACAAAACTATTTATTTTCTTCGACAAACATTGAGATGATATAAGTTAAATAAACGTGCTTCGTTTTATAATACATTACTTATAAACATAATTCTTTGCAAAATCCATATGCATATGATATTATATTCGCGATTCATGTCAAAAATGAATTCAAGTTAAATATTTGTAGTTCTTTGATATATTAATTAGCTTCTGTATTATTGAGGATTTTACTAATATTGAGGTCTTTTTTTTTTTTTTTTTTTTTTTTTTACGAAAATAAATTAGAATGTTGAAATATGAAGAAATAGAAAAATATTAAATAACTTTTAGGAAATTTTCTGTATCATTATTTCTCTGCTCATCAAAATGCTTACATATTTATTCATTAAGTTAATCTCTTATTTACTTCTTAATTAATGTAAATACTTAAAATGAAATTTCTTCATAACATTCCCTTTATTTTAATATCCATAATTAAGATAATATGCTTAATAAATGATTTGAAGATATTTTCCATAATTGTTATTAAAGATATAACATGAAACAAAATACACAGCAATTATTAAGAACATTGCAGTTATTAAGATTATTAGTTTGTCAATGAAAGCGTATTCAGATATCTAATATGTTTCTCGCTTGTTAATCAGATGTTAATAGTACTACAATAATGTAGTGATTTCCATTCATTAATAAATATACAACAATAGTAGAGAAAAATAAACAATGATTTAGAGACAAATTCCGCAATCATCTAAGAATGGTCATTGTTGTCTTAAATGTTTGGATACGAAACCTATAATTTCTCCTCATAATCATTGTCAGTTTGTAAGATAAGATTGATCAATACGCTTTATGAACCATTAAGATAAAAGTAATTTTTATGATTTGCATGAAAAGAAGCATAGATACCTCTCTGTAGTGAGTGCTTCTATCCTTGGTGATTATTGTGCAAACAATGTCGTCAATCTCAAAAGCGATTCCAATTATATAAATGTAACGAATCGTTCTTTATTGCGTGAAAAATTATGAAATTATTATGTTTCTTATTAAAAAAAAATCATCTAAAACATCTTTTTAACAGTTATTAATTATTATTATTATTATTGTAATCATTAAGAAATTTCCAGTTTTCAAAAAAGTTATTATTTCTTAGTACCAAATCCATGGTCGGAACGGATCGGAGTCCATGGGGTACTCGGAAGGTTAAACCCAACTCTGGGAAATGTAAGATTAAAATGATAAAATTGTCTATATAATATTATCAAAGTATGAGGCACTTTTTAGTAATTAGAAATTTTTTGCATAAAATCGTATAACAATTTAAATTTTGTAATGTCTCAACCTACACATCTTACATTTTTCAATGATTTTACACCCATTTACTTGCAATTTTTAAATTAATGATGTATTTGCAACATCATTGAAAAAGAAATTGAAGCCTGATTCAAAATTTTTCACATACTCTGTAATGTTCAAATAAAACTTATCTATTTCAAATAACTAATTGATGCACTCTTTTTAAGCACTTCATTTTTCTTTTTTATTAGACACAAAAATAAATAAGAAATATTTATTCTGTCACGATACACATATATCGCTCTTTGAAGAGTCCTCGTATCTTTTTAAGAGTTAAGTCAACTGTTCGAACTCTTATTTTCTTTTCCACTAAGCCCATTCTTCTAAATGAGTTATTTCTATAAGGTTCCTAGATTATATTGTCAGAAAAGATATAATTGTAGATCGATAAACATATCTTTTGTCTTATTCGTTTTATTTCTTGCTGTCTTGGAATCTATTATTAAGCTAGCGAGGATAAGAAAATATAATTAAATTTATTTAAATATAGCAAAAAATAAAAATATATGTAAAATTGTAAATTGAATTCCAGAGCACATTGAAATTTTTAACTTAAATTATAACCATATTATCAGACTCAGAATAAAGTTTAATTTCTATTTTTATCTATAATTTCTAATTAATATTTGTATATAACCTTCAATAGTCGACATTAAAATTGCCGCATATTTTAATTTTGTGCACAGAAATATGATTTTATGTTTAGTTTATGGTAAAATATTTTATTGATGCATAATTAGATGACGTGATTACAGTTGATTTAAAGTATGGATACATTTAAAGAATTTTTTTTTTTTTTTTATACGAACTTAAAATAAAATAAAACCATTTTAAAAATACCGGTATGGTTATACGACAGGTTTGGGGTTGGCTTTGCGAGATTCTTTATATGAATTTCTCCAATTTTGGGAAATAATCCTGTGAAGAGAAGTAACCAAACAGTGCTTCAACAGCATCATCAACTGATCCATGCCGAGAAGTTACTGACATATGTGTAGTAAGAACCTGTTCTAACTGAAAGTTTCAGTAAATAGCCGAATTAAAATTTTATTTGTGACCTCCTTAGTAATAAACCGTTTTCACTAGTAAGAACGCGAAATTACGAATGCTCGTAGAGAGTTTGCGTTCTTACAAGTAATTACGCGTAAAAGCGGATTTAGGGCATTTATGGAAACATACACAACTTTCAATAATCGGCAATAAAATTGCCCTTATATTATTTTTGTACACAAAAATAAGTTTTTTTTTTTTTTTTTTTTTTTTTTTTTTTAATATATATTTTGTTGTAAAATATTTTATTGATGCACAATTAGGTGGCGTAGTTGCAGTTGATATAAAGTAGGGGCGAGTGGGGTTGAATGGGACGCAGGACGAATAGGACAATAGCAAAAATTTTATGTTTTGCATGCA
Organism: Salticus scenicus; assembly: GCA_963930645.1. NCBI lineage: Eukaryota > Metazoa > Arthropoda > Arachnida > Araneae > Salticidae > Salticus > Salticus scenicus. The sequence goes on from OZ005655.1 coordinate 133,634,658, forward strand.
TCAAAAATATGAAAATTTTTCTGATATATGGCAGTACCGAAGTCATTCATAAAGTGTTATTTCAGAACTGTGCTATCTATAGAAGGGCAGAAAAAATTAAAGTGTCTTTTTCTTCTGCCAAAGTAAGTTTTTACTGATTCAATTAGGTTGTAGTTATGAAATTAACTGTTCGGTTAAAGTTAATGTAACTTTTATATGGTAAAAAGGTATAATATTTTATTGTGTTTATGATATTTAAGAAGAATATTGACAATTGCTCATTAAGCCTCTTTCCTGTTTTATATGATCATGCGATGGTGGGGATAAATGGGACAGTTTGAATGGGGATGAATGGGACATTCCCCACCATGTGCTAATTTAAAATTGCACACAAGAGATATATTGAAACAAATTGTAAATTGATTTTCAATATTTTTATAACCTGTAGTTCAGTACTTATAACAAGGAATTATAAAAAAGGCATGGATTTAGAGAAAAATAGATTGAAATTAATTGTTCTGATTTTTGTTTAGAATAATTATGATTAAAAAATGTATAAGTTAGAATATTCAATACAACTTAAATCAATAATATAAATAAATAAACTAATAATACTTTGATTAAAATCACAATTTCAATCAAGCTAATTAAATAAATCCTGGCGATTATTAATGTAATACAGAATAGAATGCAGATTTTTTCCCGATCAGTCGGAAACAAAAAAAATTATCTGGAAAATTTTTACTCTATTACAATGATTTATATCTTTCTGGTGTCTTATTTATTTATTTATTTTTAGATTAGATCTTATTAGATTAAGTTACCAAAGCCTAGAGCACATGGAACTGTGCGAAACAAAGGACTTTTGCCTTTTGATGTTAATTTGAGTCAATACATCAGTTTATGTTAATTTCAGTAAATTCCTTGTGTGTAATAAAATCACATAAACCAATTTAACTTTAAAAATTTATTTATTTTCCATTTTGTTTTCTCTTCTTTGTTAACTCGATTCCTGTCCCATTCATCCCCACCTATTGGGATGAATGGGACAATGCACATGCATGTAAAAGAAAATATTATTAATTATAAATGATAACTTTTCATTAAAGTTAGTATGTTTATATGCAACTGATTACTGAAGCGTACTTATGAACAATGTTAAAAAATTCTGAATTACATATGGTGAACGTTATTAATAAAAATATGAAAAATGTCCCATTCATCCTCACTCTTCCCTATAGATATATTAAAAAACCCTTTTTTTTTTTTTTTTTTTTTTTTTTTTTTTCTTTTTCGAACATAAAAAAAAAAAAAATACATTATATTAATTTAATGGAATAATGTATAAACCACGGGTTTAATAAATTTCATATAAAAAATACAGAAAAATTTTGTTAATTATGTTTCTTTTATACTTGCTGTATGAGAGATTTTTGTGAAAATATTTACTTTAATTTGAGTGTATGGAAAAGTTTTATTTGTAATTGTTATTTTGTATTAAATATATAATATATAAAAAAGTCTAATTAGGCTATATGATATTAAATTATAATTTAATCAATATATTCTTTACTAGAATTTTCCCTCTTTTTTACACCTACGCTATATCAAACACAAACTACATTTATTGTTATTTTAATTATATCAGTATGATCTTAAATCGTTAACAAAACTAATCGATTTTACGTGCTTTTATCTTTTTTTTTTTTTTTTTTTTTTCTTCAAACTCTGTTCCTTCACAGACGTAAATAATCCGAAAACCAAAGACCTGTCCATTGGGAAGATTAAAAACCAAATAAATAGCTAATTTCACTTTGTTACACATTTTATGATAGTAAAATAATCTAAAGATATTCTGCAGATAGTTTTAAAGAAAATCTAGAGAATATCTTAAGTTATTTGGACCATTCTTAAGAAAATTCACAATTTTTCTTTATAACGTCTTCAAAATTTCTGAAGATATTTTACAGAAAAAGATAAATCTTCAAAATATTTTAAAATATTTCAAGAAAGTCTTAAGAAAATACTATTTTCTCAAGAATATCGTCGGACTATTTTTAGTAGGGAATCTATTACATAACGTAGGGGTTCTGGTCTACGATATTTTTATTTTATTTTATTTCATTTTATTTCCTCTATGTAAATATTCATGCTCCAAATATATATTTTTTTCGAACTATGATTGTCAGTATTGTAGATACTTAGTATTAATGACTTCTGCTCTATCTTTACAGGTAAAACCTAGAAAGTAAAAAAAAAAAAAAAAAAAAAAAAAAAAAACCTTTAAAAATGCAAGCAAATTCTTCGTATGTATGTGTTCTCATAAGCAATTCAATTAAAATTACAATGCTGAAATAGGTAAAAATACTGAGAATATAAATTAAGTATGTGTTTTAACATTGTTTGATCATTAACCATTCATTGCCGAGGGGAATCATATTAAATACGTCTCATTTTTTTTTTTCTTTTTTAAAGTATATGTATTTATAATTATATGATTTTTTAAATTGTATGTCACTTTGTATACAAGATATAAGTGCATTTATTAACAGTCATACTTCCCATCCTCTCCTTTTGGTTCTTTTTTTTTTCATATATTGTGAAACGACACAGAATTTTCGTAAGAAGTTCGTAAGTTGGGAGTGGCGAAAAATTCTAGCCGGCTTGAAGTTTTAACTCTAATTTATCATGGAAACGACAGGGATTTCCGAATTGACGGCCATTTGTGAGGGAGCGTCCAGTGGGAAACCATCGAACCCTTAACAAAGACAACATATTCACGCCTTATCCGGGATTTGAACCCCGGAGCCTACTATGGGGAAGTCAGGTACGCTGATCATCACACCGCATGAACAGCAGAAACACTAAATACGCATTTATTTTAGATAATTTTACCGTGATACATGTATGTATCTATGTGTGTATGTATAAGAGTCAATGCGATAGCGTCTAAACGCCTTATTCGATTGAATTCAAAATTTATAGAAATAACATAGATCACCGTCACACGAACACTATGAATTTTGAAAAATCTAGTTTTTATAGCTTTTATAACTTTTATAGTTTTATAGTCTTTTTTATTTTTTATTTTATTTAAGTCACAAAGAAATACTCTTTATCATTGTGGCTTAAGTGATCAAATTGTTTAAAGTACAAGAGCGTCTGAATGAGATTATTATCCGATTAAGCGAATTTCTATATATGTTATAGGTCATAGTCTCAAAAACTGTGTGGATTTCGGTGAATCTAGCACTTATAGATTTTTATAGGTGTACAACGAAAAATTATTTATCATTATGATCCATGGGCTCAAATTATTTTAAGGGCTATTGTGTTAAATTAAGCAACCTACAATGTGGAGAGAAAGACACAAATACTGAATTATAATTTTCCCTTTTACTGAATTATAATTTTCCCTGCTTTTTAATTTTTTTTATACACTCATTAAGTAATTATTTTCGAAAAGTCTTGTAGAGTCCTACCACATTTTTTTTTATAATGTCTATATAAATATATAAAATGTAATTTTCCTTAATTTATTTAAACTAACATCATTCTGAATTGAAGCACTGCTTTATAATACATGAACTTATTTAATTATCACATACTATGAGGTTAGTTTAATACATAATAAAACGTGATATTTTAAAGACAAATTACATAAATTCCAGTTACGTTATTTTTTTTTTTTTTTCAAATTTGAAAATTTATTTTACATATTTAAAGCACGAATTTTATAAATTAAAATAATTAATAAAACTTATTATGCAATTTGTTTAATAAAGTATATTTACGCTCATACTGAAGTATATTTAGAATGGTTAGCTTCAAAAAACTATTTGTATTAAAAAAGGTAATTTCGCCAGCAAGAAATAACACTTACTGTATTATTGTATTTTGAGATATACATTATATTGCATCAAACACTCATACGATATATTGGATGATAAATTGGATTTAATGATTTAGTTTACAAGCTAATCGAACATGGTAATCGAACATCTACTGTAACATGGATTTTCCAGCCAATTGTGGGTTATTGTCAACCAATCGTGCTCATTTATTTAAATTATTCATACAAGTTTCCTCGTTGTTTGAATTTCATGATTAAATTATCGATGAGTGAAACTATTTGAATAACTATATATTTATTGCAATATTCGATTCACAAAAGTAGGATAAATTGAATTCCTGTAACAAAATAATTCTATAAATTTAGATATCAATTTCAATTATTCTGCGATGTGTAAAATTGAGTTTATACATAGCATATCAATGTGAAAAATATACTTAATATTACACAGTACGAGATATATTTTCAAAAATCTTACATCATTTTCTTTTACGTTTCTTTTATATTAATTTTTAATATTTTACTTATTAAAAATAAATAAATGCTGCTTATTTCTTTTTTATATTTTTTTGTCAATTTTGATATTAATTTCGCTATACAAGGAATATTTTATATTTAATTAAAATTTATTTGAGATAGTTGTTTCAGAAATAATTATATATATATATATATACATATATATATATATATATATATATATATATATATATATATATATATATAATATATTTAATTATCTAGCTTAGTTTAGGTTTGCTGTGCTCTTAAAAAATAAAATTAAATAAATAAATATAAAATAAAATAAACAATTAAAAGTAAAGATTTAATTTAAAAGAAGTCATTAAAGCTTTATTTCAATTGCAAAAATAATAGAAAATATCAGTGTAAGAATGCAACTAAATATTACATTTATATTAGTGTTTGGGTAACTCTTTAAATGTTAGAACGGTTCCACTTGTTTTTCCTGATTCTACCCCTAATATTGCAAAAAATGGTTTTATGTTTTTATAAATCCTAGCCATATTTAAAGAGACAAATTGTAATTTAAATATATTACAAAATTCATGGAAAAAATGGAACTTTTGAAATGTATCCTGTTTTACAGATTTATTTCAAAAACAGATTTTTACTTCTTTATACATTATAATCCCAATTTGGGAAATGGATTTTGTATTCCATTGTATTCCCGTATAGCCCAAACACAAATGATCGTAGAACGTTGCAAATTTATATTTGTGACTGTCATGATATCGAGTTGTGCACCTGCAACTTTGATCTTAATACGAGTTCCCGTTTTTTGAGATATCTACGATTTTACATGATTTTTCGTGTTGTCTGTATATATCGTATGTGTGTGTGCATGTGAGTATATCTCGCATAATTCAAAAACGATTGATCCTTCACCGTTGCAAATTCGTATATAAGTTTGTTGTAACATCTAGTTGTGCACTTTTCTTTTTTGTTTCTGTGACTTTTTAATTTTTGGAGATAAAATTATATACTTGATGACCAAAAATATAAAGATTTTGACGGTTATATATGACTTACCATCACAGAGTTTTTAGAAAAAGTTAATTATAGAGCTCGAAATGATACTGTAATAAAAGCTGTCGACAGTTTTGCGAGTAGAAAGTACATGTGCAGGTTCCAGGCGACGAATGCACATTATTTAATGAACTTTCAGCCGTACATAAAGCCTGTTAAGATATTGGTATGAAGCTAGTCGACATTTTTGCGTATCAAAAGTAATGCGTAAAGATATAAGCAGGTTCAAGTTCATGAATGCACTTTTTTTACTGAATATGCAGCCCGTAGGTAGAGCCTGTAATTATACTGTTATGAATTTGGTGAAATTTTTGCGTGGAGAAAGTAATCTTTAAAGACATAAGAGGTTCTAGTCGATGAACGCACTTTCTTTAATGAATATTCAGGAAACAATTAAATATAACTATCTTTTGTGCAGCAAAATTCAATAATCAATGCGTATTCTGGAAACTATCCAATGAAATAGTCATTTTTAAAGAAAAATCAAGTAAACATTGTTAATTGCACTACAAAGCAGAAGTTTGGCTAATTCAGGAACAACCGAAAACTTCCAAGTCTGAATGAAACTTGAATTCAAAAACGTTATTGTCAGTGGTTTGTAGAATTTTCGATATAGTTCTGCACTAGAAATTGCTGCGCTAGATTTTGTCATGATAGTCATTTAAGAAATCGCAGTAGCGGTTCCAAATATTCCGTCTACTTTCAGGAAATATATAACTAGTTCTTACCCAAGTCAGTTTGAGAATTTGTTGTTAATAGTAACAATAATATTAAAATATTCACTAATGTATTCTAACTATAATAAACTTTTTTTGTGTATCATTTTACATAGTAATGCCAACTACCGAAAATACATAAAGATTAATCAACAGAGCTTCTCACCATTAAAGTTTTTCATATGCACTCGAATGCGATTTCACTCAATTAAGGCTTAGATACTGGCCTCTATAAAGCCGTAGAAAGGGAATAATAGCAAAGGTTTCTGTTATCGGATATACATCAATATTGAATGAACAGACTTTTTCCTACTATGTATTTAATACAGCAAGTTTTAAGCATAGTACTTATATATCCTAGAAAAAGAGATATAGAGCATTCGTGTAAACGGTAAAAATTGCAGCATATCAGCACCACTAGTCTGCCGATATGCACCCAAATTGAGTAAGTACAGTTTTTCATATCCGGCCTTTTATATATTATGTTTTATGCACTTACCTACTTCAGATGTTGTGTTTTAGCTTTTCCATAAATGCAGCAGATCACCACCACTGGTTGGGTGATATATCTGAAATGTAATCAGCATCACTTTAAGTCAAGTTCTAACATAAAAATGTGTTTCGTTTACGTGCATTCTTTTGGAACTTATAACGCTCGTGAAGCTTCGATAGCACACAAACACAGAGAGAAACGGCAGGCCGGCATTTTATAAAAATTGTCAAATCAACTTTAGATCATCTCAAAACGTATAAATTCACAGCATACCTGAGAGCGAAAAAATTCCCGCATACTTTCTTCTTATACACATAATAAAAAATAAAAACTTTATGAATACTCTATAAGAAGCTATAATTATTTATATGTGTTTCAAAGAAAATTTGCATTAAAAATATACTGAACTCTTAAATAAACTAGAGGATTGTTAGTTATAAAACATCTGTATAAAAAAAAAAAAAAAAAAAAAAAAAAAAAGTTGCACTCCGTGTGCCGACAGAAGAGAAAACTTGAACAATTACGCGTATATTTCTTGAATCGTCAGGAAATATTTTATTGTGCAGGAAATACTTTAAAAGGAAGTGTTTTTTTTATTCATTAATATAAACTACTACTACAAAAATTATAATACAATTTTTATTTAATGCGCTATTGTACATGACAAATAATGCATATTATTTTACATACAAAAATTGCAATCTATTGCTTAAAACGTAAATTTACAAATACATGAAATATGAAATTTAATTGTTCTTAGTCAGTCTAAGAACATGATTCGACTATGATTTATTTAAAAAAACAGTATTAACTCTACTTTTTTTTATATAAGAATTTTTGCTAGTGTTCGGATACTTCTGTTACCGACTGTATAAAGATGGAATTAGATAAGGTTTGATTTGGTTATAATGATTTATCACTAACAATTTTTGAGTCTAAGTGATCCTTTAAGCGAATTTTTTATTTTAGTTTCATCGCTAACAGGTTTTGAAATATTTATAAGTCTACAGAATTCAACTTGTGTTTCTTCATATGAAAAAGAGCGAGGAAGCTGATTTAACGTCACATTAATAGGTGCATATTGGGCAATTGGCGACGGTTTGGGATTAACTCCCTAGTGGCGGTCCGAACACAAACCATCACAATTTTTATCTTCTGAAAAGGGATGGCTCCCCCGCTTCAATATCCTCCAGAAGTATTATTTACACGGAGCATGGAGGAGATTGCAGCCACAAGAATTGCTTGAATTTTACGTGCACCACAGACTGATATTCATAATGGTCTTCAACTGGCTCGTTTATTGAATTCGTATTCTTTCTATTGCAAGATCAACGTTCTACCAACAAGGCTACCACAGTAATATGAAATAGCTTATATGGTGAATAGTTGAAAAGAGGCGTGGACTCTTAGGGAGGGATGTGGGAAATACTGATCCATTGATGAAAAAAAAATTGTCATTGAGCCTGTAGCTAAAAATTATCGATTACAAATATTCGGCTTATGAAAGTTTTTTTTTTTTTTTTTTTTTTTTTTTTTTTTCCCAGAAAGGTTGCACTGTATTTACTAAATTTGATTAAATTTGACATGAGTAATTGGGAAACTAAGTTATTTGTAGCAGACGAATGTATGTCGTAATAAGTATGTGCTAGTAAGCATTAAGTAAGCATTTAAATAATAAATGCAGAAATTCAAAATTTCTGTGTAAAAAAAAACTTTCTGTTTAATTGGTATTATATCCTATAAAAAGAGAAAAAAATCATTACCAGCAATTTTATTTACATGACGAAGCATGTCTCTAAGAACTTCTATATCTTATTTGCCTCTCAATCTGACAAATCAGTCTTCTTCTGGGCATTTCGATAGCGAAAAATACTGTATATATATTAAACAATATGTCAACAGACTGAAAAAAAAATGACATTACTTATCTTGCTTGACAAATAAAAGAAAATAATGAAAAATAAATTTAGAAAATTAGCTAGATCACCAGTCATTGAATTGCATTTTAAAAATTTGCACATACAGACAACTTTCTTCAGTACTAATTTTAAATACAAAATAATGAGTGTAAAAAACGAAATAGTGTATTAAAAAAAAAAAAAAAAAAAAGTAATCGCAGCTTATTTTTTTTATTTCTAAGTAAGATGTAACCAGCTAGCAGCCAAGTAGTTCTGCGCTCAAAGCTAGTAAACGTGAGGTGCCGGGTTCAATCACAAGTCGCGCTCGTCGGCCTAGCCGTTCAGAATTTTCCGTGGTTTTTATTAACTTGCGTAAAAACGGTCTAAGACCCCTTAGAAAGACCTCCACAGAAAGCACTTTGCCTCAGGCCTAGGTCCATAGAGCAGTCAATCAGACATTTTCACAAACACCGACACCAACACCTTAGTAAGATATAAATTTCTGTACAAAAATGATTTAATTTAGGACAACGGGACTTTTTTAGTTTGTTAGTCCACATAACGGCATGCGGTATTTGTGTCCCCTTTCTTAGCAATGGCTACTACATTTCTTAAAATACTTTTCACACGGTATGGGAAAAAAAAAAACTTTTTTAATTGGTTTAAATACACAAAATAATAATAATATCAACTAGCTGGAACCCGTCGAATTCGATGATTACTTTATTGACCGTAATTTTTCAAAAATCGTCGCATCATTAGTTAAATGTATTTCAAGTTAAAAAATATAATATAATTTATGACATTTCACTTAAAGAAAAGAAAGTTTGGAAAATGCTTATAAATATAAATACTATATATGACATCACTTTCTACAAAGTTCTGTCAATGTCACTGAAACTGACTCCAAATAAACACTTGCTATCTATTATTTTCTATTTTGTTTAATACTAAGGCTACAAGTTAGCTGACCCGTCCGGCGTTTCCCGGGCCCATGGTAATAACCTTAAATGAACCTTAAATTTGCATGATTTTACATCTTTAACTCGATTTTTTTTGAATTTATATTTTTAAATAAAAGCATCGCAAAAAAACAATCGGCTGTAACAAAAAAAATTACCTCGAACTGAACGAAACTCTGCCCTGTGACCCCGGTGCCTTCGGCATATGCCGGCCGCTAACATAAAAAATATTCCCCAAAATTAACCTGGAACCGAACGAACGCGCCCGGTGTAGCCCGGGCCCATGATACCTTAAATGAACATTAAATTTGTATGATTTTATCCCTTTAACTCGATTTTGCTTGAATTTCTGTTTTTAAATGAAAGCATCACGAAAAAAATAATAAGCTGTAACAAAACAATTACCTTGAACCGAACGACTCTGCCTTGTGACCCCGGTGCCTGCGGCAGCGCATACACAGGCCGCTAATAATATAAGAAAATTCCCAAAAATTAACTTGGAACCGAATGAACCCGCCCGGCAATGCCCGGTCCCATGATAATAACCTTAAATGGACCTTAATTTGTATGGTTTTATATCTTTAACTCGATTTTGTTTGAATTTCTGTTTTTAAATGAAAGCGTCATAAAATAATAATAAAAATTATTATTATTATCATCTGTAACAAAAAAAAAAAAAAAAAAAAAACCTCAAACAGAACGAAACTCGGGCTCGTGAGCCGGTGACTGCGGCAGCGTATATGCAGGCCGCTAATAACATGAGAAAATTCACAAAAATTAACCTTAAACCGAACAAACCTTTGACTCGTGTTACCTCTGCCTGAGGCTGCGTCACCGTATAGAAGGCATGCTACACACGCGCTGCAAAATCCACTTTCCTCCACCAGGGGTCGCAGTATGTTGTATACGAACATCACCAATCGCCTTGAATTTCTAAGACCTTTCAAATAAGGTGTCACATGGTGGTGTCAACTGAAAAATCTTTTAGTTACCCTTTCCACCGCCAGGGGGCACAGCGTGTTCTATACGAACAACACCAACGGTCAGGAAATACCAAGACCTTTTTAAAATAAGGTTTAACATTATAGGGTCTACTATAAAATCACCTAGTTCCCTTTTTAACCACTAGGGGGCGCACTATATTGTATACAAACAACCCCAATCAACATGAAATTTCAAGACCTTTATCACCAATCGTCTTGAATTTCCAAGACCTTTCAAATTAGGTGTCACATGGTTGTGTCAACTACAAAATCTTTTAGTTGCACTTTCCACCACCAGGAAGCACAGTGTGTTCTGTACGAACATCACCAACGGTCAGGAAATACCAAGACCTTTAAAATAAGGTGTAACATCATAGGGCCTACTTCAAAATCACCTAGTTCCATTTTTCACCACCAGGGGCAAACATCCCCAATTAACATGAAAGTTCAAGACCTTTAAAATGAGGTGCTACATGTGTGGGTCTAGAACGAATTACCCACTCAAACTAATTTCCCCCCTTCCCCCCTCCAAATCTACTTTCCCCCTTTTTTCCCCCTTTAAATTCCAAAATTCCAAAATTGCAGATATTGATTTTTTAGTATTCGAGTCTAGTTCTCCCATGCACAATTTCTTCACCGTGAAGTAATTTCGAGCTGAGTTTATCTCGCAAACGTGTTTTTAAACCCTGCCCCCCAGGGGGGAACCGTTCGACTTTTTATATATTTCTCTTTTCATGACACATCTACAAACCAAGACCTTTTTTTAGACACCTCAACGAAATTTTTACACCTAGCCGTTCTCTCAATTTAGTGGAGACAGACAAAAACACGTTTCAAATTAATATATAGATTCTTTCCTGTTGCCACAGTGTAAAAAAGGCACAATAATTAAAAAATAAAATGATAACACGTGAACTTTGTTTTTATAAGGCAATGAAAATTCTAGAAATACAGATTCTCGCTGTATTTTTGCATTTCCGAAAATGAAATAAAGAAATAAGAGAAAAAGCGGCAAAATAAATAAGCATTCTTTCCGGTTGCCACACTGTAAAAAAGGAACAATAATTTAAAAATAAAATGATAACACGTGAATTTTGTTTTTAGAAGGCAATAAAAATTCAGATTAACTCGTTGTATTTTGCATTTCCGAAAATGACGTCATTCTAAAAAAGAAATGTGCATTTTTCGTATATTAATTGGGACCGTTCGACTTTTTTTTATATTTCTCTTTTCATAACACATCTACAGACCAAGACCTCTTTTTAGACACCTCAACCAAATTTTTACACCTAGCCGTTCTCTCAATATAGTGGAGACAGACAAAAACATGTTTCAAATTAATATATAGATAAATAAATTACTGATTTTTACTTTCTCTTATTCATAGGGTCGAGAAAGTATTGTTTTAGGGTCAAATTTTCGAACGTGAGTTTTTGTTATATTTGCATGTTCTGAGGTGCCATGAATAAGAAAATCATCTTTTTAGCGAATAGTGTGTGTGTGTCTGTCTGTCTGTGCATCTGTCTGTCTGTGTGTCTGTTATCAGCATATCTCAAGAAAAAATAGTAGCAGAAATTCCAAACTCGGGATTCTAAATGTGTATCATATAGGGATGCTACACTAAGCTTTTCGTTGAGATGAACCAAATGGTTCGTGTACAGGGACACTCAAAAGCATTCAAATACATTACGTCTATGGGGAAAATTGCAGGGAAGTTGAGTTTAACATCTATAGACTGCACTAAATCAAATGAAACGAATATGTATATATTTTTAATAGAGATAGTCAACTGGAAAAATTTTTTGTATATATAGGAGCCTCGCCTCCCTCCCTGGGGGAAAGGCCCCCGCTCGAGGGGAGTAAATTTTCATGATGGGTATCTTTCAAAAGAGTTCGCCAATACCTTTAAAACGAATGGTTAAACCATCGATATGCGATAATTTAAAATAAAGTTATCGTTTTTTTTTTTTTTTTTTTTTTTCATTTTTTTTATGTAATATTGAGAATACATGCAACTTTTTTTGGATATTTAGTGTAATACTACTTCTCTAATATGGAAATCGTCTGCATTATCATAAAAGATAATTTGTTTAAATAATAATTTTAATATTTTTTTTTTTAAACAGAATTGATTTTTAATAGCAGAATTAAATTCTATATAAATGTAATTGCATTAATGAAACGGGGGGTTAAGGGGGGCGGCAGCCCCCTCATATAGAAGTAATTATCATATAAAACTCTTCCGAAGCCTAATTTGAATTGTTTAACATAGGTTAATATAACAGTACTCGTTATCTTACCTCTTAATTTCCAACCTGTATTTATAGTATTAAATTTCAGGGTAAGAGAAAGTCGTGTGAGTGACACACCAGATTATTTTTTTCCTTACGAGTGAACAAAAGCTAATTTCATAATTTTAGAAAACTCCACAGAACTAGCGTTTAAAAGCAATAATTGCACCATGAAATGCAATATCACCATAAAATGCAATAAACTTGCAATAATTGTTTTGGGTCGAACGAACACATGTCTCTTCGTCAGGCGATAAAAGTAGGCACAAGTTCTGCAGTCAAAGCGGCAACGCACTAAAGCGTTTTAAGTGAAAAGCAAAAATATATAAAGATGAATGCAAACATAAATACTGGTGTAAGCATAAGTATGAAATAAAATAAATAAACAAGATTAAAAAATGTAACATAATCTAAAAAAAAAAAAAAAAAAATTCAAAATTATACGAAAATTGAAGTTATGCGAGTAATTTCGTAGTATCAGATAAGAACGGAGTGGAACAATAATCATTAACAAGATTTTTCTAATTTTTAAATATGTAAAAAATCTTCATGGATATTCAAATGAGAAGAGAAGACAGGAGAGGAAATTATGATAGTTTTAGATAAATCAAAACGATAATTGTTGAGCCCAGCGGTGGGAATCAATAGAAGATTTGTTCTAGTTTGACCAATATAACCTAAATTGCACGACGAACAAATGAATTGAACGAACGATTAAACAAATGCCAGAACTGTTTTCAGTAGGAATGGGATCTTTAAGAGAAGATAATTTAATTTTGTTGAGAACTCTGTAAATGACTTTGAAACCAAACGGTGAAAGAATTTTAGAGATTTTAAAAGAGAGTCAAGAATAAAATGGTAAAACAACTGAGAAGAGACTGTGACATTTGATTTTGTATCAGAAATTTTAGGATTCTTGAATTTATATAAAGCTTTATTAATAATAGAGGAATTACAACTTCGAGAAAGAGGAAGAGATTTTAAGTAATTAATTTCTTTCGAAACACTAGATGGATGAGAGCAACTCATTTTCCAAAAATTGATAAATTTTTAATATTTCATTTTGCGGAAAAAAAAAGAAAGAAAGAAAGAGAATGAGAAAAATGCACATATTGAAAATTTAGATTTTTTTAATTTAAAATTACATGAAGAAAAAATAAAAAAATAAAAAAAAAGGAAAAATAAAAATAAAGAAAACAACGATTGTAAATTTTCTTAATTAGAAAACAGAATTTAAAAAATACGTTATGTAATGAGTAATCATGAAATCAAACTTTCCCATAGACTAAAATGGGCTGTCGACGAGATGAGGTATTGTCCACTCTAAAAATATGAAGTTGCTTCCCTTTGCAACAGTTACTACTTTCATTTCTTAAAATTTATTTTGAAAGTTTTATGTTTTACCTTAATTCTAACGTAATATCTTTTAAACTTGTTGGAAAGGGGAAAAAAATCTTTTTCAATTGTTCTACTTTATCTCAAACCAATACACTGGTGGTCCTCAGAAATATACTTTTGTTTAGACTCATACGAGAATATATATATGCATATATTTCTGCAAAGAACATTAACCGTATATTTCGAGCGATTCTACTTGTAAGAATAAAAATGGAAAAGAAATTGCATGTGTACATATTAATATGTAGATTCTCTGAAAAAAATAATAATAATAAAATGTTCCAAAGATGTAAAAAAAAAAAAAACCCTGCTAAATGGAGAGGAGGAAAAAAAGAAGAATATTTTTTTTTTCTCGGCAGATTTTAGGAATATGCCCCGAAGGAGTTGGGGGGGGGGGCGACGAGACGGCCTGTTCCCTCGATCCCAAAGATGGCAACACCCTTAAAAGTATGCGGGTGGCATTTTTAGATTAGGAATACGAAAGGGCGCCAAACTTCAGGTCTCGTCCCCCAACCAAATTATCACTCTACGCCCCTGACTCACACACACACACACACACACACACACACACACGCACACACACACACACATATATATATATATATATATATATATATATATATATATATATAAACATGTTTAAATATCCAAACTGACAATGGTTCGTATATTTATTAGATTTTGATAAAACAAGTAATTAAGATCTTTACAAATGTACACAAATTGTCTTTTAAAAAATAATACAATATTTTACAACTGAACAGATACTAAATAACTTCTGAAAAATATTACAGAATGCTGATTCTATATTTATCAGAAACAAATTATATAAAAAGTATAGAAGTTTAATACTGCAGAAAAAATAATATATTTAAGAAATCTAGAGAAAGAATCACATAAAACGCATAAATGTTGTTTTTTATTACTCTTATATAAAATATATGTTTTGAACAGATTATCTGGTATTTTCAAAGTCACTATTTAAAAAAAATATGGCAGTGTGCCAGTTTTAAACTGGAACACATTTTTAATCATAATATGAAAGATATGGAATTTAAATTTACTATCCAAGCGTACTCTCAACATTTAATAAAAAGAATATATTTATTTTTGTTTACTTCGAAATAAAATTTGTAATAAATATAATCTAAATTCCAAATACAAATTAAAGTGGAAGGTTCATTTTTATATTTCTTATTAAACGTAAAATATAAATTATTATTATCTTATTCTATTCTTACAAGAGTGTTGTATGCAGTAATGTTTGGGACAAATGGTTTTATGTATTTATTAAACAGCATAGTTTGTTTCTATATGAAATCAGCGTTTGTTGCGCTTCATTTTTTATGTAAACTGGTAAATCTTTATTCCGGATTTTCTATGAATATTTATCAAAAGATGAATATAAGTTAAAGAAGAATAAAATATTTTTAAATGACGCATTTACTGGGTAAATATTGAACATTTATGCCTGTATCATTGAAAGAACATACTTTGTTAAACACAACTATTTATTTTTTCGACAAACATTAAGGTCATATAAATTAAGCAAACATGCTTTGTTAATTTATTATACATTATTTAGGAAGATAATTCATTACAAAATCCATATGCATATGATATTTTATTCGAGAATCATTTCAAAAATGAATTCAAGTTAAATATTTGTAGTTTTTTTTGTTATATTAATTAGCTTCCATATTATTGATGCTTTTACTAATACTGAGATCTTTTCTTTTTCACTTTCACAATATAAATGAAAATGCTTAAATATGAACAAATAGAAATATATTAAATATTTTTAAGGAAAATTTGTGTGACATTATTTCTACGCTCATCGGATTGCTTACATATTTATTCATTAAGATAATCCCTTATATACTTTCTAGTAAATGTAAATATTTAAAATGAAATTTCTTCATAGCATTACCTTTATTTTAACATCCATAATTAAGATAATATGCTTAATAAAGGAGTCTAAGATATTTACCATAATTATTATTAAAGGTAAAACATGAAACAAAATACACACCAATTTTTAAGAACATTGCAGTTATTAAGATTATTAGTTTTAAATGAAAGCATATTAGGATAGCTAATGTGTTTCTCGGTTGTTAATTGGATGTTGAAAGTACTACAATGTTGCTGTGATTTCTATTCATTAATAAAAATACAACAATAGTAGAGAAAAATAAACAATAATTTTGAGACGACTTACGCAATAATCTAATAATAATGGTCATTGTTGTCTTAAGCGCTCGAATACGAAACTTGTATTTTCTCCTCATAATCATTGTCAGTTTGAAAGATAAGATTGATTAATGTACTTTATGAACCATTAAGATAAAGGTAATTTTTATGATTTGTATGAAACGAAGCGTAGCTCTTTGTAATGAGTGCTTGTATCATTGGTGATTTTTGTGCAAACAATGTCGTCAATCTCAAAGGCGATTCCAATTATATAAATGTAGCGAAAATCTTTCTTTACTGAGTGAAAATTCATAATATTATTATGTTTCATATTTTTTACAAAAGTATTGCTTCATTTAAAACATCTTTTTAACAGTTACTATTGTAACAATTATTATTGTAAACCTTAAGAAATATTAAGTTTTCGAAAAATTCATTATCTCATAGTATCAACCCCATGTGTACTTTGAAAATTAAGAGAACTATTGCCATCACAAAAATTTTTCCGGTTAACGTGCACAATATCTGAATAACCATAGCTTCCCACACTGATGACCTGACATATTCAGTTTTATACAGTTTTGTATAACAGAAATTGACCAAAATTTCACCATTTATCGTTCGATATACACTCAAATTGAGTTGGTATTTGACTTCATACTGGGCATTTTATACATAAAGATTGATAAATTTCAACACTATATAAACTAATACATATCTTTTACATAAATAGTAATAATAATAATAATAATAATAAAATACAGCATAACAGCAGACCTGCAGATAGAAATCCATCAAAATTGAATCAGCATAGTTTTTATAAATGAACAATATGCATAATTGGTCTTTCAAATTTACATACAATGAAAATCGCCATTTAAAGTTTCTATAAACGAAGAAATATGCAGCACATCACCTGCTTGGCGAAATATGCCAAGAAATAATCAGTGCTAATTTATATCAAAGTCTAATGAAATATTGTGGTTTAACAAAGTTTTGTGGAATTTCGCCTGTTATTTCGCGACCTTTAAACGCTCATAAATAAAAGTAACACACAGACACACAGAGAGACAGGTTTTTTCCAAAAATCATCAAATTGTCTTCAAGAAATCTTAAAACGTGTAAATTAATCGAAAAATAAATATTTTAATCTTTCATGTGGTTTAGTGGTTTAAAAGAGAAGGGGTTGTAAAGTAACTCACTATGCCTCCTTTATGTTACTTAAAAAGAAATATTGATTTATACAAAATTTCCTGTGTTTTGACGAACCAATTTCAAATATCGCGAATTAAACTAGCAAACTCATTTTTTTAAGTAAAATCAGATAGGATTTAGTAAAAATCAATGAAGAATCCAAAATATAATTCTGTCTTAGAGTGTTTTTTACACCGATAATTTAACATATTATCTTGCATACTTAACATTTGATTAGCTTTACGGCACTTTCACTGTCAATGCCACCAGGAGGGTGTAGTGGTTAGCGTCTCTGTCTCCTACACGGTTGGGCCTGGGTTCGAAACTCAGACAAGGCATGGATGAGATGCGCCTGTTAAGGATAGCGATGGTCCATTGGGTGCTCCTTCAATAGTGATCATCAGTTCGGTGACCTCCCTACGGCTTATGTTTAATCGCAAGTGCCGCGTCATAGGAAAAAAAATATATATTGGCCAATTTAAACAAACTTTTTCAGTTGTTAATATACCATAATTCTTAGGTGAAATCCGTAATAGAATCATAATAGGTGAAGCAAAAAGTTGTAAAGCCAGGTTTGTCTGATGTATACTGCGAAACATATTACCAATCAGTATATCAAGCTTAAGGCATGTGATGGGAACAAGTTCAGGTTTACCATATCGAAGCAGAAACTGAAAAATACTAAATAAATCCGCACATTACCCGCTTTGTGGGTCGAATGAGGGTCTGAATGTCAATAAAATTTGACTGACGGGTTAACCGCCATAGGATATTTTGTTTAAAACTATTTTACGCCTTTTTTATGTATAAATTTTTTTTGATTGCAGTGATTGGATGATATCCTCTTTCTCCATAGTAATTTAAAACATCATGACTCATAGCAGAAGTTTAATTACATTTATGCAAAGACTAATACATAACGTTTAAAACTTCATTTGTGAAAATTATTTGTCTTTTCATATCTATTTCTTTCCTAAATTTACTTTTTAATGCAATCAAAATATTTGGAGCTATGGCTCTTTCAAATATAAAAGTTATGTGCATGAAATGATGTTAATTTCTTCACTGGAGTTTTGTTTGTAATGCTAAATATATACTTTTAATGGACACCATCGATTTGACGTCATTAAACCCTCTAATCGGGACTACTGTAGGAAAAATTACAGCATTTTCATTTTTTTTTTTTTCTATTTTATAGGGAAAAAATTGTACTCTGTGGAGAAATGTTTTATTTTATATGAAATTTCTTAGGGAAATTGAGAATTAAAATTTGGCTTGAGTTGAAAAAAAAAATTCCATGATTTGACATCGAATCCAAAAAAGACTGATAAAGTTCATTTCTTTTTATGTAACATTTACTTTTTTGAAAGATCGCTTGAATAATATAACTATTTTGTGTAATAGAATTCCAAGTGAGTGTCTTATAATAGGAATTTAATATTATTTTATTGCGGGTTGCGGGTTTAGAAGTTACGGTTTTGGGTCGAAAGTCGTTTTGTGGGTCGTGTGTTAAGTGCACCTGTCAAGTAAACTCCACTCACACACTCGCAGACACGCAGAGTGACGGGCATACACGAAATATAGCTAAATAGTATCCAGAGCATCATAAAACGCGTAAATCCATCTATAACCGCAAGTCAAATATTTTTAAGAATCTATTACTTTTTTTTTCGATATATATAGATAAATTAACCCCCTTACTTGCCGAGGGAAATTTACGAGATTCGCTCCCCAGTGCAACAGTCCTTTCTCAACTTTGAAATGCATAAAACCTTCGAAAACACTGTTAAGATTACTTCCAGGGTTGTTTTATTGCACTGTGAAGCCGTATCAATAATTTCACTGGTAGCAATAGTATACAAAATGTAGCACTTTAGAAAAACGTTTATATACTCTTGAGGCAGTTAAGGGGTTAATTGAGAGTTCGTACGTATCCGCCATTTTGTAAAAACTCATTCACTACTTTTCTCTATCAATAAAATGCTTTGTAATTTTATGTTTTTACTTTTTGACACACTTGTATATAAATTTACTGATATAGAAAAATAAGGACGATACACGCCATGTAATAACATAAAAAATCGTTTAGTTTAACCCATCGCAAAAATTTACGTATGTAATATAGAAGTACATCGAAAAAAGTTTAAATAGACAAATGGTAGTAGGAAAATTTTAAATATTAGAAATTAAGATTATTTTAACTACAAAACCAAAAACCAAACCAAAATAAATAAATGAAATGAAAATTTATTAAACAGAGCTTTTTATTATGTTTAGAATATATTATTTAAAACATGTGTTTATTCTATACAACACAACATTTTTCCTGCCATATATAAGAATTTACATATATGTAATATATATTGTGATATAAAAGAATCCAAGAGAGGGATATGGCAATATACAAGGTGATATTTCATGAATATAGTGTTATCCATTTGATTTTATTGCGAACGTGACGAGACTGCCATGAAGAAGATTTATGTTTAAGTTTATTGGTAAGTGCCATTATGAGTTTCATGTGAAAAACGTGTCAAGGAAATATTCAAATATATATTGTGCAATATATTACGATTATAATTTATACAATGTTTATTTTAAACTATTATTAAGTGTAAACTTTTTTTTATTGATATAATTTCTTTAATAATAATAATAATAATAATAATAATAAACTTTAAAGAACGTACTCTTTTGCATTTTAAAATTAATTTGTGGTAAATGTGAATTAAATTAATATATTATTTATTAGCTAAGAGTATAATGTTTCTTCCTTGTACTTTTTTTTTGTTTGTAAAATAAGTATTATAATTATAATCATATCCAAAAAACTAAAAAACTCCTCATCATTAGTTTTTTATTTCATTGCTTATTCATAAGCATTAATTTAAACTCTTTATAAAATTATTTTTTCATATTTGTTTCTAGTTTTTCTTACACTCACCGAGTGTAATAGTTAACATTTCTTCTTTTTTTTTTTTTTTTTTTTTTTTTTTTTTTCAAGTGCAATAAATATAGATAGTATATTTTCTATTATCCACAAACTTGGGTATCTCTGCAGACTCGGATGAGAAAATTCCACGGATAGTACGCTCTATGCACAAATCAAGAAGAAAATACTTTTGAAAGTTTTACAGTTAGCTACTTACACAAAAAATAATATATATATTTTTTTATTTACATGTTTGTTTACTTACAAAATATAACAGAATATTTTATTTTTTTTTATTCTTTTTTGTGTGTGTGCCTGTGTATCCAAGAGATTTTCTTTTAAACCCTTTAACGTTCACTACTTAAATTATTTTAAAAATTACTCAACTAATTTAAAAAATGGCTTTTAGACACTTAGCTGATCATAAATATTTAAAAAATAAAAAAATTAGCATTGTTCCTTTTCGAGAAATTTTCGGTTTGAAACATCCGTAAGTAAACCTTATTAAATTCAAATAATATTTATTTTAATAAATAAATCACTTTATAAGTAAACATTATCGACAACAAAAACTCGTAAAATTTGCATAGATCCCAACATTTCAATTTATTCCGGAGTATTTTAACCCTTTGCGGCGCAAGGTAATTTGGATAATTTGAATTACACTGCCACCGGAATTTACGAACATATTTAACATAGAAGAAATTTTAAATTTTCACGTTAAAAAAAGGGCCTTTTCTGCTATGTTATAAATGTAAATTTCAGCTAAAAAATTCCGGGATGAATTTTTGCACTTGAGAATAAAAATTAGGTTTTCATCAGCGGGAACACTACGACTGAAAGGGTTAATTAAATTTCGCAACAATTTTTGCCTAGAAGTAAAGAATTGTTTTGTTCCAAGAAGAAATTAATGAGTCCATCATTGTGAGTAAGAAATACAATACGGCACATTTATTCCTCCGTGTTATTTATCTTACCTGTTTTTCTGTCCTTGTTATTTACGTTACCTATTTTTACTTTCCAAACATACATATGTAAGGAAAATATTGCAATCATGTCAAAAATCCGACTATCACATTCTGTTTTTTTTTATACGTTTTGAGGTACCTGAGTTCATTTTTGCTATTTTTACGATGATGTATGTATATGCGTGTGTGTGTATGTATGTATGTAAGTGAACACGATATCACCTAAACGCTTCGTTCAAATAGGATAAAATTTGGTATATATGTTGTATATTACCATGAAACAAACCCTGTTTATTTTGGCTAATCTAGCATTTATAGTTTTTTACAGGGACACAAAGAACTTTTCTTTTATCATTAGGGCCTATGGGGTAAAATTTTTCAAAGTGCGATAGCGTCTAAACGCTTTATTCGTCTGAGCTAAAAATTTACACACATGTTATACATCACTGTCGCACGAAGTGTATAATAGAGTTTGGTGAATTTAGCATTCACAGTCTTTTTACAGGGACACAAAGCAAAATTATTTATCATTATTGTCTATTGTCCCAATTATTTTAAAGTGCGATAGTGTTTAAACACTTTATACAAATGTTATAGATTACCATCGCACACTCTGGTTAATATAGATTTTAGGTTTTAACAGTGACGCAACGGAAAATTCTATATCAGTGTATGCGTATTTGCATAAAATATTCTACTATTTTATGTACATTCTTTTAATAAGCACCATAATGCATTGTCACAGTAAATTCAAGAATCCACAGCACACGAATCCGTCCGTGAATAATCGAGAGTTTAGTATATTCATGCCGGAGTTTTTTTACGACATATAAAAAAAAAAAAAAAAACACTTTAACATTTCTTAACCATTTGATGAGTTTATATTCAATAAACAACAGGAAACCGCCTTTTACTTAATTCTTTCAAACAAATTAAAAATTATGTACACTGAAGTCAATGTGACAACGATGAACATTACAGAATGCTTCATTCTTTGCAAGATGCATAATGTTGTATTCCGCATATTCTTGTTAACACTATCGTTAAATATAACTATTTACAGTGCATTTCAGTTTGGAGATAGTATGACTATTATTATTATTAGGATTTATCATAATGGAAGGAAAGGATTTAGTGAAGAAACATTTTATTAAAATTATGCAACAATCTTCAAAACTTTCTCAGTCATGTCTGTTTATAATAAATAACTAAACTGCTCTCTCTAAAATGATACCAATTCACATTCTGTGACAAATACAGTAAATGAAAACTAAATAGTGATAAATTTGATATGAGAGTATAACGTAGCCCCCCTCTCCTCGAAATAAACGCAAATAAATGATAAAATTTGCAATTAAATATAATAATATACAATATTAAAGAAAAATGTGTTTAGATAATAATAAAAACAAAGGAATAAAAAACCCATGTTGTACCTTACAATGTGTGTGATCACAACGGATAGCAAGGCAGAGTTCCCAACGTTTGCATATGCTTGAAATGATGTTGTGGATAAGCAATGAACTCGAGGTGTTAAAAAATTCCCAAAAAGGGTTTATAAGGTCTAAAACGGAGCTTGATGGATGTGGAAACACTACAGATTCGTATACCATATCTACCAATTCGTACAGTTTTTTAAAATCCCTTTATCTAAGTAAAATAATAACCTTATTTAATTACAGAAAACTGGTGAAAATGTTTATAAAACATTTCTATTTAAAATCACTTGTAGCAGAAAACCATAAAAAAGAGCCAATTTTACACAAAAATATCGGACTTTGTGTGACTATGTTCAGCCATCATCTCCTATAATAATGCCTCCGAACTGAGCTTTACGTCACAGAAGGTCTGTCGATTATATCCAATCAATACTTCTTATTGTATCATAAGACGATATGGATTGGATATAATCGGTCGAAAGGCTGTGATGTTTAGCTCAGTTCGGAGGTAATCATGATCTCATGATTCCCTTTCACGGAAGATAGTTTCTTACAGTGATGTTTCCAGGGTGACAACGAGTTTAATATCCTATCTGTCTAAATATTTAATGTGAAATATTATCAGTATAAAAACTAAACTGGAACTGAATTTTTACATTGACTTATTGTGAAAAAACTATTGTGAAATTTGAAAAAAAAACTATTTCGACCAGTTATGAAATTACATTAGTCATAGCATGCTGTAATCAAAATGAAAAAAAAAAAAAACAAGTCCTTCCGGCTTATTCGGAAGGGTAGGTTGATTTCTTTTTCCTTATCAAGCAGCCGTCATTTTGATTCAAAATGGCGGCTACAAATTATTAATGCACTTGGTAGAAATATTGATGTAGGCTACGCACATTTGGAGTTTTAAGCAAATCGGTTCATAAATACATTTTTATGTGAATTTAAAATTTTCAAGTGGCCGGCACTTGGAAACAAAATGGTGGGTTAAGTTGACAAATATATGAAATGTATTTGTGAGATAAGTCTACTGTACACATATTGTTCGAATTAATTCAAAATCTCAAAAGTCATCGTGTTGAAAAATTAAGTGACTGCCACTTCCATCAAAATGGCAGAGAAAGTTGCTCGTCTAAGATATCGTTGCAAATTTGAAAATATTTTTTTTTTTTTTGTAGAAATTCTTTCAAAGAGGCTTAGTAAGTTGATAAAAATGTTAGTTTTCTGCATTTCTAGTTTGTTTTAACATTAAAATAGCCTAATTTTTCCTTAAAAACGCATTAAAAAGATCCAGTAACGCAGGTAATAGATTTGGCGCCAAATTTTGCGACTTTTCCACTATGGCCCCAAATTTGGCGACTTTTGGCGAGAAAATACTTATTATCGATATACCAAAGATGGATGCAATAACGTGATTGGATCACGAGTTACGTGAATTTTCTAGATTTTTTTGTTTGAATGATAAATCCAATTTTCAACTTTGATTTGAATTGATTAAGTATTTCTAAAGTTACCGTGATAACAAATTTTTAAGTGGCCGCCACTTGGAAACAATACAGTGGAATAAGTTGCCCAGCAAACACATCCAAGATATTTGAAGCATAGGTCCACTATCTAACTGTGGTTTAAATCAGTGCCGTGTTTCAAAAGTTATTATTATGGCAAATTTTCAAGTTGCAGTTGCTTGGAAACAAAATGACAAAGCAACTTACCCGTCAAAATCATCCAGTATATTTGTATGATAAGTTCATTGTCCAGTTCTAGTTTAAATTAAATCAGTATTTCAAAAATTATCGTCATAAGAAATTTTCAGGCGGCATCACTTGTAAAAAAAAGTGGAGTGAGATGCCCAACGAACTTAAGTGAGATATTTGAATGATAAATCCACTACCCAAATTTGATGCGAATTGATTCTGTATTACTAAAGTTACAATAATGACAAATTTTCAAGTGGCCGCCACTTGGAAATAAAATTGCGGATCAAGTCACCAAGTGAACTTATCCGAGATATTTGAACCATAAGATCACTATCCAACTTTTATTTGAATCAGTTTAGTATTTTAAAAGTTATCGTGTGGCATATTTTGAAGTGGCAGTGTGATTTCAAATAGCTGGAACTTAGAAACAAGATGTCGGGAGAAGTTGCCCAGTGAAAACATTCAAGATAATTATATGATAATATCACTGTCCAAATTTGGTTCGATTTGGAGTATTATTTCAGAAGTTATCGTGATTTTAAATTTTCAAGTGGGAGCCTGATTTCAAGTGGCCCCGCTTAACTTAAGATATCTGCCACTTTATTAAAAATCGCGGATATAGTTTATTAATAAACTTCATTGAGATCCTTCCGTGGTCTGTATTTACATCACAATTCAAACAATTTCGGAATACGCTTTTTACAATTTAAATTTGAAATTTTCAAGTGGTCTCCACTTGAAAACAAAATGGCAGTGCAACTTGGTTAGCAAACTCATCTAAGATATTTATAAGATAAGTTAAGACACTGTTCAAATTTACCATTTGGAGTATTATTTCGGAAGTTATCATGGTTTTAAATTTTCAAATGGTGGCCTGATTTCAAGTGGTCCCGCTTAACTTAAGATATCCGCCACTTTATAAAAAATGGCGGATAAAGTCCATTAATAAAGTTATTTAAGACACTTGTATAATCTATGTATACATCAAAATTAAAAAAAATCGGAATACGCTTTTTACAATTTGAATTTGAAATTTTCAAGTGGTTTCCACTTGAAAACAAAATGTTGGAGCAACTTGGTTAACAAATTCACCTAAGTTATTTATAAGATAGGTTAAGACACTGTCCAAATTTGGTTCGATTTGGAGTATTATTTCAAAAGTTTTTGTGATTTTAAATTTTCAAGTGGTAACGTGGTTTCAAGTGGCCCCGCTTAACTTAAGTTATCTACCACTTTATTAGAAATGACGGATAAATTTCATTAATAAACATTATTGAGACCCTTATGTGGTCTATATTTACATCAAATTTAAAATAAATTCGGAATACGCTTTTTACAACTCGAATTTGAAATTTTCAAGTGGTCTCCACTTGAAAACAAAATGGCGGAGCAACTTGGTTAATAAACTCATCTAAGATATTCATAAAGTAAGTTAAGACACTGTCCAAATTTGGTTCGATTTGGAGTATTATTTCGGAAGTTATAGTGATTTTAAATTTTCAAGTGGTAGCCTGATTTCAATTGGTCCCGCTTAACTTAAAATATCTGCCACTTTATTAAAAATGGCGGAT
This sequence comes from Salticus scenicus, assembly GCA_963930645.1. NCBI lineage: Eukaryota > Metazoa > Arthropoda > Arachnida > Araneae > Salticidae > Salticus > Salticus scenicus. The sequence continues at coordinate 133,660,770 of OZ005655.1, forward strand.
AAACTTCATTAATAAACTTCATTGAGACCCTTATGTGGCCTGTATTTACATCAAAATTCAAGCAAATCTTGCTTTAAATATGCTTTTTACAATGTCGGTTTGAAATTTTCAAGTGACTGCCACTTGAAAACAAAAGGTCGGAGCAACTTGGTTAACGAACTCATCCAAGATATTTATAAGATTAGTTCACTGTCCAAATTTGGTTGGATTTCGAGTATTATTTCGGGAGTTATCGTGATGACAAAATTTTCATTATAGATAGATAGATATATATATATATATAGATAAACGAAGTGATTGCAATAGGTCGATTTCTAAAGAAATCAACCTAAAAGTTAAGTATCTCACGAACTATGAGCATTTTTACTAAATAATATTTAACCACGCATGCACATGCTTTATAAAAATTTCCCTTGCAAAAAATAAATAGCCAAAAGTATTGAGCTACTTATACCAACACCCCAAGCAAATATCGTTTAAATTCAAAACGTTATGAGAGATAGAATGAATAGAATTCGAATTCCTTTCAAAATGAAAACTAAACTATAATGGATTTTATCCACATATTCATATTGATTCATTTAGTGGTCAATGGTAATGCAGAATTCGCTGATTGTAAATAAATATTGATAAAAACCCCTATCACCTTCCTTTATTATTTACTTACTAGCAGGCTACGCCCGCTTTGCTGGTCACTATATTTAAAAGAATTTTCGAAAGAATTGAATTAATATTTATTTTTTTACACCACATAATAGACAAAAACTTAAAAGAAAGAAAGAAAGAAAGAAACTGAAATTGCTCCAAGCGGGTACCCCCTGTCTACGGCAGCTCTTTTCCCGCCCGCACTGCATCAGGTCTAGGGCGTGTTCACGTATCTCCTCGATCTCCACAACTCCCCGAGTAGTTGACGTCACAAATCCCCTAACTGATCTACTCGAGGAGATGATTCTTGAACGCCTTTTCGGTCTGTTTTGGGTAGAAACATGGCGGCTAAAGTAAATTCTTCTATAAGCAACTTTTTATATCGCTTTTAAATATTATAATGAATAATGGAGATATACTTTCAAGTTTAAAATTAGAGTAAAAGAGACTGTACTTGATGAAAAGAGTGTGAAGAGAAGAAATTTTAAGGAAACTGAAGGATATATTGAAAACATCATTCCTAGACTCTCAAATTTTCAGCTCCAAAATTACTTCAGTAGAATTCAGTTTCACAACTGAACATATTTAAAAGTTATTTCTGAAAAGATTTTTTACAGTATATGAACTGAGTTTTGAAAATATTTAATTTTTCGAAATTAGTGCTGTTATTTTTTATTTATCGTGATTATTGTTTTGCTGTGAAAAGTTTTTTTTTTTTTTTCTGAGTAAGATTTACATGAGCATATCAATAAATATTGAATGCTTCATACTCTTATTTTATACTTGTGCTGTGTTCTATACTCGAGAAGAATATCTGCTAATGTTGTGATGGAAATGTCAAGTGAATTGTTCTTCTGTGTTTGGTTTTATTTATATTGCCATGCAGTAGAGCAGTTCTCTTAGATACAACCTTTCTCTTCATAAAGATAAACTGGAGTTCATAGGTATGTATTAACTTTATGTAAGATTTTAAATACTATTACAAAGAAAGGAGCAGGGTCATGCCACTCCTCTGTTATTTTTTATAGCATGTTTGTATTAAATTAGGTAATATTTTAAGAAAAATTTGTGATTGTTTAAATAAAACATTTTTCTTATATTGTTTCATATTTAACTGACGAAGTAAAGTATTTAAATAGTTAATTTCTTACTATAACATTCATTCAAATGTACATAAACCGTTTACAATTATAATCATGTTGCTAATATAGTAGAGAATTTGAATTGACTAATATAGTTTAAACACTTTCAAAGTTGTCGTAGTATTTATCACTTTAGTTTATCAGTATGTGCACTTCTATTTCTGTAAATATATTGAAATGCCTTAAAATTGGTGTATGTTATTTAGGTTTTTCCCTGAGGCAGAATTTAGCGATACTGTGTCACTGTCACAGAAAAGAAAAGAAATTTTCGCTTGCAGAGGGATTTACTGATAATAATTACAGATATTCTCATATTTCAAAAGAAAACAGAGATTTGTGTTACATTTAATAATTCTACAGTGTATTAATAATATTAATATCTATGCAATTAAATGTCATCTTGCAGAAAAGGTTTGCATGAATGATACTTGTCACAGAAAGCATAAAAATATTCTGCCACAGGGAGGTTTCAGGCATGCTTCTTATTGAAAATTACATTCATATTTGTGTAAAAGCACTTATAATAAAAATATTTGGATATTTCACGGTCTGTGAAAGGTATTTCTTTAAGCATATTTTATCTGTTTGCTTAGAGTTGCTCTGTTTTTTCCATAGTGTAAAGAACATCGTTAAAACTGTCCCAGACAAAATACTATTTCATCTACTTTTGTCCACTATTAATTATTTGCGAGTTGTAAATTTAAAATTACCCTTGTTTCCATATACATAAAACAATTCTTTATTAATGTGTATTTATAACCATTTTAAATACTGGAAAATCAGCAAAATTTACAATAAACAACAAATCTGAATTATTCTGTTGGTGAATTCAAAAGCGATATTTTATAGTTTTTATTTTAATCCTCTACTGCTTTCAATTGCATTATCATTTCTTCTCTCATAGTCATTAATATCTTTTAAGAATTTGTTATTAAGCACTATAGAATTGAATGGGTCACATTTCTTTCATGCAGTTTTTCTTACCTTTCAAACATCGATCGTTCAGCGGCGCATAAACACCGTGGTTACTAAGGTTGGCATCTTTATCCGTGAGTCGCCAAGAAGGACCGTAAAGCACATTCCAACCATAATTTCTAACATGATACGATTCATTAATCTTCAGACTGTAGAAATGTAAAATGATAGGTGGTTTTAGGCCTTAATTGGCAAAACTACAGATTTGATTATTGAAATGTATTTTAAATGATCTTTTAGTGTATTTATCTTTTATATATACTGCAAAAACACCTTTACTCGGTTAAATGCCCCCCCCCCTTTCTCCCTCTTTTTACATTAATTTTATTTGTTCTTAAAATACCAAATAAATTCCTATCGGTAGACTGTATCCAAATAGATGATAGTTTTTTACATTATTTTACAGTGTATATTTTTCTTTAGATTCAAAATCAGTCTTTTTCTTACTGATTTGAAGGTGTCTTAGTTTTACTTACACAAACGTATAAATTAAATTTTTATGTTAATATTAAATAAAGGTTTTTTTTTTTTAATGTTTTATTTTTGTCTGATTTACAGATACAATTTTATATACTAAGTTTTTATAAAATATTGCATATTACATACGTACAAGATAGTTATAATTAAATTCTTATAGCTAAAATGGACAAGCTCATATCATGAATTGTCTCTAAACCAAATTTAGTGGTAGCCCGTTTTAACTGCAGAAAGCTGTTATAGCGAAAATTTTAATTATAATGACTTTGTATTTATATTTTCATAATCATTTTGTTTAGTTATAAAATAAATATCTATCAATGACACATTTCTTTCAATAATGCATAAAAATACTGAAATCCCTCAACTACTCGGCATTGACTGAATACTTAGCCTAAATTTGGCCGAGTATTTACTGACTATACTTGGTACTGCTTTAGGTGTATCTCTAAGTTTTGAAGTTCCCTGAGTTCAAATTTTTTTTTTTATGATGATGTATGTATGTGAGTGAACATGATAGTGTCTAATGGCCGTATATTGACCATTAACTTTAACTCTGGGTTCAATGCAAAAACTTGAAAACTGTCTAATGTCAGGGTGTAGCTGTCCAACAAAATTTGGCATGTTGCTTCTGCCATCTAGCACGAAGGATTGCTTATTTTCAGCTAAAAAAATATGAAAAAAACAATGCCATTAGATGGCAGAAGCATTACGTGAAATTTTGCTGAAAGATTGCACTCGGCGGGGGATTTATAGATTATTTTAAATGGCATTTTTATTAACATATCCTTTAAGTTTACTAACAAAACAATTCAAGTTGGTGGTAAGGGGTCCCCAGACCCTCAGATGTTTAAAATAGTTCCTGCCAAGACTCGAGGGGTTCCTATGCAAAAACAAAGAAATTTTAAGAAATGAATTTAGTAACAATGCTAGGGAATGAAACAGAGTTACTGCATGCCTTTATATGGAAGAACAGATTAAAATAAGTCTTATCATACTAAATTAAATTCTGTTTTGTGCAGAATTTTATATCTATTACTTAAGAATCAAATATCGGCTTAGTTTTTTTTTTTTTAGAATGTCAATTTAATTAGGACGGCTCTTAGTTATGCTTGGTGAAAATTTGTTTGATAGATTTTTAAAAAAAATAATTATAACATAATTTTTCAGGATACTTTGTATTGCAGAAATAGAACACTGGTGCAGAACTTATACCACTACTAATGAAACAAAGTTTTCTACTTCTTAAATCAATGATTGTATATCTAGAGAAATTTCATACACAAATACTGGCATAAATTCCGCACCAGCATTCCATCCCTTGTATTGCTGTTTCAAAATTTGCAAACTGGCAATCTTCTAATTTGAATCATGTTAGATTATAAATTGGGTGTTTATTCTACATTGAAGTATAAAAATAATTACTTTGAAAATTGCAAAATTTAAACTGATTTTTACAATAAACAGCTTATTAAGATTTTGAAAAGCAGTAAAAGTGCATAAAATAAAATTAAGGATATTATAATTAAAAAAAGATAATTTCCTAATAAATAGCTAAAATTTTACTATTTAATGCTATTTTAATATTAATATGCATTTTAAATGCCTTTTTAATATTATTTCAATACTTAAGTTTTAAGTTGCCCTCATTGAACATTTAATGATATAAATGTGAATATTCAATTGAGAATGGGGAAGTTTTCCTTTTTCCTTTTATTCAAACTATCCCCCCCCATACTGTTTGTTTTCTGATCCGAATCACAAACAAACAAGGACAATTCTATTCTTGTAGTAGAATTATCCTTGTTTGTTTGCAACTCAAACTGAAGATGCTGAAGAATAAACAGTATGCAATAATGATGTGAAATGCATATTATCTTTTGAATTTGTTATAACATTAAATTTATCTAATTAAAAGAGTAGTTTAAAATAATGGAGTTTAAAGGTATTTAAATTTTTATTTTAAACAATCTTTATACAAAGACTTCTTATACTATTAAATTACTACCTTAATTATGATGGCTTTCAAGATTTTTTCTAAGAGGTGAAAGACTCATAAAATCGATTTTAACATTGTTTCTTACAATGGCATCTTCTGAATAAAACTCTTAAAGAAATAAATGTATTTACTTGATGCATTTACCTTAACCTAATTTTCTGAGTAACTTTTGTATCTCTTTCATATTTTAGTTCTGCAAGAATTAACTTACAAATCTCCTTTGTAAGTTAATGATATAACTGTTTTTGTAACAGATTAATTAAACACAATCGTAAACTTTAATAATTGCATTTTGAATCTAAAAGCAATTAAAGTTGTAAGTTCAAGCTACAGATGCAAGGCTGTATAATAAGTCTTTATTATTATTTCTCTCATTATAAAAATTCACAAAACATTATTTCTCGTTGAGGGAAAAAATTTCATTTATATATGATTCACAACTAATCATGGAATGTAAATTGTATGATTAACCCTATGTTAAATATAAGTGATTGGTTTTTGATTAAATTAAGATATATTAAAAATTATATTGTACATGCAAAAAAGGCTCAAATAATATCTATCCTATGTACATCCTACAAAGTATTATAAAATAGTTATAGGGGAAAAAAAATACAAATTTATTTAGGTGGAATAAATGATTGCTTAAAATAAATAGTCTTTAAAAATGTAGAATGAAAATGGGTTTGAATAATTAATTAAATTTAAGTTATTTTGCGTGAAATTGGAAGTTATTTTAAATTGTAAATATGAAAAGAAAAAAAAAAAAAAGTAAAAGAGAATTAAAATATTAAGAAAATAATCAATATCGTTAACTTTTTTTTTTTAGTTTTGATATATATTTTGTATTTTCTATCTTGTTCAATCGAGCGTCGCTAATATTTCTAAAATTAAAAAAAAAATGCAATTGTACAATTAATAAAAATTCATATTCTTCTTAGATATTACTAAAATATTTCAGCAAAACACATCACCGTAATGATATTAAGCATTTGTTTACGTCTGTTGCTATGCGGTTGCCACGCTTTCTATCATCTCCCCGAAGAAAACTATCAGGGAAATTGGGGAGCTGCTGATCTCCTCGGTCAGAAGTCGTGAACAGCTTATTTTTCTGATCGAGGAGATCGGGGAGAAGTTGTGAACAGCTTGGGGAGTTAACGAGGAGATCGATCAGATCGAGGAGATATCGTGAACACGGCCCTAGTTTTCCCATGCCTGCAAATAGATCTTTCCCGGGCACTTCAATCTGGATATTAATCGACGACAGGGGGGATCTGATACTATTTAAGAACTACAATTTTAAATATGACTCTATCTCATCATCTGTTAAATATTTTAGTTTTTGAACCATGTATTTTAAAGCCCATGCTATTTACACTATATTATGATTTGATTCCGACCAACGTAATTAAATAAAATAAAATAAAAAGTAGATGATATATATATATATATATATATATATATATATATATAAACAAATACATTTTAATCATTTTAATCCTTTTACTATGTATATACTACCATTTTTCCCGATGAATACTGTAAATAAAAAAAATTAATGAATAATTTTTTTCTTTTAAAGGAATTATTTAAAAAATGAAAAATGAGAAGTTGTTCTACTATAAAAAATTAAACATAACTGTTATAAATACGTTTTTAAATTTAAATCTAATTATACTTCATTTTTTCTACTGCATTACGATTTTATTTTCAATAAATATAACAAATTTAAAAAAAAAATCGCCTTCAAATGAATGTATTAAATAAAAATAAGTTGCGTAATAGCCGTTGCTAAGATACGCAGACGATTGAAGCAAAAGAATAAATCTATGAAAAATGAAACAAAGAAGCCAATCCGCGATTGTAATGAAATGCTCGCCCTCTGGTGGGCTAAGGTGAAATTATCATACCACTGATAGCTTTCACGCTGAAACAATGATATAACAACAAGAAAGCACAATATAAATACACGTGGCAATATTTACTAACAAGTGCAGTTGAGAAAGCGCTATCTATCGATCATTACAAACGCGGATATTTAAAATCGGAAAAACATTAATTTAAAAAATTCAAATTCGAAATTCGAAAAAATCTCGATGAGGTGCAACCCTGCAGGTTCCCAGGTACCTATATGCCAAAATCTAAAAATTTAATATGTTTAATTTTTTCTACTGTATGTGTATAACTATTTAATTTCAATAAATATAATAAAAAAGATTTCTTCCTCAAATGAATTTAAATAAATAAATAGTTTAATGGCCGTTGCTAAGATACGCAGACTTTTGAAACGAAGAAATTTCTGAAAAAGGAAACATTGAAGCTAATTTTTAAAATCGAAAAAACATTAATTTAAAAAATTCAAATTTGAAATTCGAAAAAATCTCGATGAGGTGCACATCTGCAGGGTCCCAGGTACCTATATGCCAAATTTGGAAGCTCTGCGATCAATAGTGTGAGCACCAGAGCGCAGACAGACACACACACACACACACAGACACACAGACACCTCATTATTTATATAGATTTTTATAGATTTTTTATTTTTTAGAAAAACTGAAATTCCGTTGATTCTATCTCTCATAACTATCTGAATTTACACGACATTTGTTTGGGGTGTTCATATAACTAACTAAGTACTTTTGGCTATTAAATTATGCAAATGAAAATTTTTAAAAGCTTGTACATGCGTAGTTAAAAACCATTTAGTAGAAGCGCTCAGACTTTGTAAGATATTTAACAATTTTTCATTCTGAGGGTCGCATGCTGTGTCTTATGTCCAACTTTCTTAAACATGACTTTGCACTGAGCCTAATAACCACGTGTTATAATTACAAAAGTGGAAATGTTTTTGCAATTTTTTAAGGAATACTTTATATCTCCTTGAATTTATGTAGTAGCATCATAAAAAATTATACAGATAATTAGAAGAATCTTTATAATCACATGATTTTTTAATTTAAACAATAGTTGCTTGGGGTTTTCATATAAGTTGCTTAATAATTTTGGCTATTAAAATATGCAAATGGAATTTTTTAAAGGCTAGTGCATGCGCCCTAAAAATTATTTAATAAAAGATACTCATATTTCGTGAGATATTTAACATTTTTGCTTTCTGATTGCAATATGCAGTATCTAATGTGGTATGCCAAATTTTCTAAAAAATGACTTTGCACTCGGTCTAATACCCTACATGTTATAATTAAATTAAAAAAAGTGGAAATTTTTGCAAAAAAAAAAAAAGTTATATCGGCATAAATGCATGTGGTAGCGTCATAAAAATTTACACAGATAATAAAAAAATCTCATAATCACATAATGCAACCAAAATGCATTTAAAGTATTACTTTTTACAGGGTAATTCAAAACGTTTTGATTTTTATTTAATTTTTTACTGGTCCTCTTTTCCACTTCATGGCACAAATTTTGCTGAAATATATGAGATATAACGTGATTTTTACACTGTCAAATTTTCAAGAAGATTCCTGAAGAACTTTTCTAGATATTTGACAAAAGTCTAAATTTGAAAGTGCTCAGGTACTTATAGGTAGATAGTGTATGACAGAAATTCAAACTATTACTCTTATTCCTGTGGTGAAATAAGACGCTGAACTTAATTCTCAAACAAATCATTTTCATTCATGTTGTGCAGTTATTTAAACATTTTGTTAACGACTTTAACGAATAATTGTCCTAGTTGACCGAAGTAGCATTGCTCGTCTACTAACACTTCCTTAAGAATGCATATTATGCTACAATCCTGAGGTCGAATTTGAAGTTTATTAATAAAATAAATTCTTTCAACAAACAACCCTAACTTTTGAGGTCTGCGCAAAATTTAAAAAGAAAAAAAAAAGGTTATTTTTACAGATTTGTTTTGAGACTGATAACTATAAACGCTGATTTTTCGAATGCATTTTTTTTTATAGTTTCCTTTATTATTTTATCACTGTACACAATGGGTTCATTATCAACATCTACATAAAACAATGAACATCCTTCGCAATTTGGTATTTATGTTTCTAAGAATAAGAGTTTTGTGTGCAAACTTGGTATTGCTTTGATATCCGTCGTACTTGGCGTTTTTTGGATTTGGTGTCAAATCAAAATGCAAAAATTTACACGCCAGAAGTATATTATCGTAATATATATTGTACGAATTATTATTTCATATTCTTTATTGCTCTCTTAATATAACTTATTAAAACAAACAGGATTATTGAAAGGTCACCAGATAATTTGACGATCTTCTATATTTTCTTTTTTGTCAAGGACGACAGTTACCTAGTTTGCTTCGCAAATATTTGCAGCTTACGAAATATTAATTGTTTATTTGAATCAATGTAGTTTTCGGTAGGTTTTGCAGATTTTAAGGTGAGAGGTATATTTTGAATAGAATTTATTTTTTGTATTGAATAAAACTATCAATTTTTATTTAGTTTTGCTCCGACTTCAAAAGTTAGGATTAATTGTAGTGCTTTTTTTTTTTTTTTTTTTTTGTATTTGTCGAAGAAATTTATTGCATAATTTTAAGCACAGTTTACAATTTCATTTTATTTTTAGTTGTTTGAATAATATTTGCTTGTTGGAGTCGCTCCTGTTTTTTTTTTTTTTTTTTTTAAGATTTTATTTTTTTCCTTTCAGTGAAATGTATTCATATCAAAACATGAAAAAACGTTCGACAGCAGAAAAGTGACACAACTCAAAAAGTAGAAATTTTGTGTTTTATGTCACTGAAAAATATATGAAGTTCCCCAATGTGCACAAAAAAGTTACACCTCAATCTGAAAAATTATCTATTCGTGAGGCAGTTGTGTCAGTTTTATTCTAGTCAATGCATTAGCCTTAAATTGGTTTTTTTCAAATACTGTATTTTTAATTTGTGTCACTTTTCTTGCCTTTACGCAATATGAGAAAAAAAAAATCTATCTATTGAATCGACATACACTGAATTAAAAAAGTTTTAAAAGAGTAAGGAATGGATGCGCTGCATTCGTAACTAAAAATCCTGAGAGGTACGTAGTATAAAAGTAACCAATATCCGTAAATATATGAAATATATGAAATATAAACGTTCAAAAGAGAAGCAGCTTGAAAAGAATCGATGAACCTCTGTTATTCATATGAGGGTATAAAATGAGGCTCTGAAAATATTATAGCGTATATTTTTATAAATTAAAACAGATGTAAGGGGCACAGAAGCTATATAACAATTTCCTAAACTGCAATGCACATCTGGATTCTGATTTAATTTTACAGAGCAAGCATGTCACCCGCTAAGCTAAAATGTGCGCAAAAGTATCCAAATATGCATTGCAGCTGACGGTTAAAAGTTTAAACATCGAAATAAAGTTAAGATCGAAATAATTTAAGATCGCTTCAAAAAGTTACAGTGCAGGAAACTTTGAACAAACAGATGCAATTTTAAACATTTTGTTTATAATATTCAATTTTATAAGGTGTCTTTCTGTACTATATCGATAATGCTCTACGACGTTGTAATTTTTCCCTCCTATCGCGTACTGTTTTCAAGATAGAAACGCTAACTCCGCTATTTTCCACCAGGTGGCGTGTAAGCAGTCGCATGTCGTAGCACATAACCACTTTACTATATTTACATACTTCTTTTACGATTATAGCTGCAGCCGTTCAGTAGTTAAAGGAGTGATAACGGACTTTGGTGAGCACCCTGTAATTTGTTTAGATCTTAATGAAATCATAATGGGATCTATTTTAGGTCAAGATCTTTACTAGAAAAACTTTAGAAAAATCTAGAAAATCTTTACTAGATCCTTACAAAAAAAAAAAAAAAAAAAAAATAAAGTATTAAAGTCGGAGCATCTCTTACGAAGTTATAAGCTAACAAACAAAAACAACAAAAATGAATGTTTCGAATTAAAACCCCCCTTCCTTGCGAAGTCGGTTAAAAATAACTTTGCGTTAATCGATATGACCCCCTTACAGTAACTGTAGTTTGAACTACATAGCATACATATCACCCGCTACGCTGCAAAGTGTGCAACTTAGTTCAAGTGTGCATAGTGTAGGAAATTGTGAACAAATAAATGCACATTTTAAATATTCTATTTTTAGCATTAATTTTAAAAAAGCTGTCTTTTCGTACTAAATCAATGATACTCTAAAACTTCGTAATTCGATGTTTTCCCTATCTCGAACCGTTTTCGAGATAGGACCGCTAACTCCTCTGTTTTCCTCTAGGTGGTGCTTATATTTTCTTTATATCGTAAAGATATTACAATGAGACCTATTTTAGACTAAGATCTTTACACCAAAACAATATCGGAGTATCCCTTTAAAAGTTATGAGCTATCAAACATTGAATATATATATATATATATATATATATATATATATATATATATACGGTTTAAATTCATAACTTCCTCCATTTTGAAAACGGTTAACTAATAACACGTCAATTTGTAATCATCAAGATTCCGCCATCCCAACGAATCTTACTTTAATAAAGATATCCTTACATAGCTTCAGTGCGACGTAAACAAATGAACCTCAACTTTAACTTTGGCGTCTTTGTGTCATTATGCTTCCAAGTAATGCAATATCATTTGTGTTGTAATGTAATTTGTAATTTGTAGTGCTTTATAACTTTGTAATATAATAGCATTAGCACTTCAATGAGACGATGACTAAAGCGTTTTGCATAAAGTCAATGTTGCACCTTCAACAAAACAATTTTCACTATTGATTTTGAACTTTTATGCTACAAGTTACTCACGTTTTTTGCTTTTTTCGATTTAAGATTAAAATTTGGATAGAATTGTAAAAGTATAAACAATTATTATTAAAATAAATTCATTAAATCTGAAAATATTTCATATAGCATGCATATTTTTGTCCAAAAATTTTCATAATATACAGTCGACTGCAAAATTATTCGAGCACTAGCCAATAATTCCTATATTAAAAAAGTACACTTAAGACTGTTTTGTTAAATAAATCCTTGTCGAATCATGTTCTTAGACTGACTAAGAACATGACTCGATAAGGATTTATTTAACAAAGCAGTATTAAGTGTACTTTTTTTAGACAGGGATTATTGCTAGTGCTCGAATAATTTTGCAGCCGACTGTATACAAACACTTTCAAGCTGCGTTTTGAAAAACTTGAAAATGCTGTCATGCATGAACTTATTTACCTATATTTTATAACATCTTCAACAAAACATTTTTCACTATTGATTTTGAACTTTTATGCTACAAGTTACTCACTTTTTTTGCTTTTTTCGATTTAAGATTAAATTTTGGATAGAACTGTAAAAGTATAAACAATTATTATTAAAATAAATTCATTAAATCTGAAAATATTTCATATAGCATTCATATTTTTGTCCAAAACTTTTCATAATATATACAAACACTTTCAAGCTGCGTTTTGAAAATAGTGAAAATGTTGTCATACATGAACTTATTTACCTATATTTTATGTAAATCACTATTTCGAAATATGGAACTTTTTACTAAACTATTATGTATAAATCTGAAAATAAAATTTCTACTTTAAGTACATAATATGTATATTTAAAAAAAATCGCGAGTATTTGTCCTCCAGCTTTTCTTTACACACACATATATATATTGTTGCGTACTTGAGGGTTCGTGAGTTGTCCGGGAATGAAAGGTCAAACTTACAAAAATTCAGTAATTTATTCACAGAAAGTTCCAGAAAAATACAGGTCAATAAACCAATTATCAGCTTCAATTCAAGCAGTAACCACAGCTTAAACAACAGCTGTCAATAGCAAGTCCACAGTACAAACTGTATAGCAATAACACTTGAAGCAAGTCTCTCTCAAAGAGGCTCAAGAGCAATGGAAGCACTAGCGAAGCTGGCTGAGATCTGAACTGAACTGACTGCCTTGGCGAGGAAGCGCTCCTTATATGCTGTTCCATGGAACCCAGATTTTTCGAGAAAACTCTAGAAAGTGGTCAACCAATCAACTTACAGCTTCCATATTTGGTATATCCCATATAAGGATTTTCTCGCCAAGGTCGCCAATAAAATCGCCAAGGTGGGAAAAAGTCGCCAAATTTGGCGCCAAATCCATTACCTGCATTACTGGGGCTTTTTAATGCGTTTTTAAGGGAAAATAAGGCTATTTCAACGCTAAAACGACTAGAAATGCACAAAATTAGCACTTTATCAACTTACTAAGCCTCTTTGAAAGAATTTATACAAAAATAAACACAATTATTTACAACTTCGTAACAATATATATGTATATATTAGGATATATATTAGTTTAATCAAGTACTTTTCTAAACCATTTTATATTCTTTAATACTTCAATCTCAGTTTTTTTACCTTTATACACGCAAAGTTTTGAGTAGACATGCATTATAAACATTATTTTTATTCTAAAGATGCAAAAAATAATTTAAATTACAATTTATGATAATTGTATGAAAGAAAATAACACCATCAATATTTTATTTTCAGTGCTTCATAAGTTATTCGAAATTTAAAATTTCCTTTACGTCAGCGAACAGGACAACATTTCTAGAAAACGTGCATTATCGCATAAACGTGCTTTATCATTCCTCGTTAAAATATCGTAGTAGTTTTTCAATCACATTTATAACATTTATAAGAATATACTTAAATATTAACATTTTTCTTTAAAGCTTTTTAAGTGATTTGAAAAGATAAATTTTCAATTTATGTGAAAAATACAGCACTATTTAACCTAAACGTGCATTATGGGAATTATTCTATTGGGAAAAGTATGCAGTTACATGCAAACTAATATACGAAACATACCTTGATAAAATCAATCAAATTTTTTTATAATGTATACATATATCAAAAAGGATGGTTAACAACTTTGTCGGTGAGGATTTAGGTGAGTGCTCGGTGAACAACTCAATTTATTTTTCAAAGAGAAGATTATGAGAGCATTTATACGATGGAGAATGTAGCAGAGATCCCCTCCACCATTTATATGGCGAATAATTGAAGATTTTAAAGAATTAGAGATATTTAATTTTCTAAAATGTGCCCAGTTCAATAAAATCTGCAGATGATTAAAATCTTAAGTTACTGGTATGTATCTGATATTTTAAATAACATTTTCGAATTAAAAAAAAAAAAAAAAAAGGAGGGGGAAATTTTAAAGTGCATAGAAAACAGCACGGGATGAAAACGAAAAAACGCATCGTTACAAGCGTGCAAGAAAGAAAGAAAAATTTGAACACCAGTCAAAAGGAACAGAAAAAATAGATTAGAAAAAGTAACCGAAGCTCACGAAGTGTGGGCACAGGATCCCCGAGGCTATCAACAAGGGTTAGCTATGTCTCACCTAATATAAGACTATAATAATTATAATAAGACTCGTATAAAACCACCGCACTTTAGATTGAAAAAAAGCGGGGGAGGGGAAAGCAAAAAATCCATAAAAAATAGCATGGTTAAAATAATAATAATAATAAATAAAAAACCTGTCAACTACTAGTGTTTGAAATAAAAAGAACACCAGTTTGAAAATGCAGGAAAGATAGATAAAAAAAATAAACTGAAGTTCCAGAAGGGTGGGTAATTAGGTTAGCTAATTTAACACTTTTACTCAGATCTAATTTATATATTTCTTATTTACTGAAGTCATATGGCTGAAAAATGAATTTTTTAAATCTTTAGTTGCCACCGTTAACAATTTTATGCAAATGTTGTAATTTTTAAATGATACAATTATCACCATTGAGAGTTTCACAATTCTTTAAACTGACACCTGTATATTATTTTAACAATAAATGATGCATTTTGCTATTCAAAAACAGGAGATTAAAAGTAAAATTTACCATAATTAAAAATATCCATTTAATTTTCAAAGTACACCCGATATATTCAATCTTACACGAATGTTGATGTAAGTAATAATTAAGGTTTATCCATCAAAATAGCTCATCTTAACAATAAATGATACATTTTGCAATCCAAATATAATAATTTAAAAAGTAAAATTCACTATTTTTACGAATATTTACTTAATTTTTCGAAGTAAATCCGATCTTTTTCTCATAGATTTGGTAATCTAGATATTTCAATCAATCAAAGTTAGTCTCTCGTATGTTACAACTCTTTTCATCAAGGGACCGTAGTAAAGGTTAGAGAAACGTAAAAGGTCTAAAATCATATATAATTAACTAAAACAAAATTTTGAGCAACTTCAATGAGATTTCATTTTTAGTTTTTCTTTATAAATTAATATGAGAATAAGTAATTCATTTTTTTTTAAATTATATATTTTAACCAGTGAAACGAAAAACGTTTAGTAGTAGAAATAAATAATTCATAAAGATATTTCACGAATGTTTTATTTTTCACTTAAGACATTCATAAATTACACTTTCTGAATTTATCTTTGTAATTTACATTATGCATTTTCCATTAATCAAACAAAAAAAAAAAATAAATAAATAAATAAATAAATAAAAAAAATAAACAAAATCTTTTTAAACTTTTATTCAATTTATTCTTATTTCTACAATAATAAATGAAAACCATTACTTAATGTAAAACTGAACCAATATTATAAATCATCTTAATCACTATGCAATTAATTATGAAAAATAATAAATTAATTTACGTACGGTATTATGTTAGTGTAATATCAATAACCGTCGTGGTCTAGAAAATGGAACATAAAACCAAGCAAAATAATTTATTTTGAAAATTAAATTGTAAAAATGCTAGAGCTTAAATATTTTAAAGATATATTTCAGTCATTATCCTCTAGGGTATTTTTCAAAACCTCTTCTTATAAAATACATTTTTTTTTATTAAATTGCTTCTGGACATGATGGATAAAATATCATTTTCAAAAAGTAATGCCATATGGTGCAAAAAACAATCTTTGACATTTTATTTATTTATTAATTTTATTTTATTTTATTTTTTATCTTGACTCATTTAAGACTTTTACTTTGATACAACATAACAAACATCTTAAAATAATATTTTTTAATAAAACATTGAAAATCATAGGTTAATACTTTCTTGCTTTATTTAAAATCCTGTATAATGCTTAAAACGTAACCATAATTTATTATGAAACACATAACAGCTATTTATTTATAAATAACATTATTGTTCTTGCTTCTTACAGTGATTTTTTATTTAATGTAAGTTTTTGAATTATTACAAATATTTTTATCTAAGTGATTATTTTTATGTAGGGAATAACTGGCTCACAATTTCTATTTCCTGCCATTCTGTAGTTAGAGCGCTGTTAGGTAAGAATTGTCAGAAATTAATGAAAGTTATTCCACATATTACTGATATTGGTACAAATAAACGATCAAATGTGCAAGACAAAAACAAAAAGAACCTCTGAAATCAGAACTTTGTGTGTCCGCCACGCTGAGCAAAGACAGCCTGAACACGTCGGGACATTGAATCATACAGGTTCTGAATTTAATCCTGGGGAATGGCATTCCAGATGGCTTCGACTTGACGCCAAAGTTCAATCTTACTGTGCGCCTCACCAGTTGTACGAGCGAGTCGCCGACCAATGAAATCCCAGACATGCTGGATAGACGACAAATTCGAGGAATAAGCAGGTCATGGAAGAAGCGAAACTTGTTGTGCACTGAAGAAGGCTTTTAAAGACTGAGAAACATGTGCACGGGCATTATACTGCTGAAGTACAGCACACGGAATGTGCCAAAGAATGGGTCAAAGTATGGGAAAGACCTCTGGGAGAGAATTTTCTTTATGTAGCGATCATATTGAGGTTGCCCACAATGTGCATTACATAGGATCGACGATTATACCCAATAGCTCCCCACACCATGATACTAGGCGTATGTGCAGTATAACGCTGGATAATACACTATGGGAGTAGACGTCCCCCCCCCCTGTAACATCTGACGCGTACTCTTCCATTATTGTACTCCAGATTGCAGCGAGATTAATTGGAGAAAATAATTTGTTGCCACTGGGCGTGTTTTGTGAGCTCGTTGCAGTCGGGGGCGTCTGTGATTCAGTGAGAGGAGATTCATGCGTAGAGGAACACTTGCACATAGTTCATGCTGCCTCAAACGGAGACGAACCATGGAGCTGGAAAACAAAACGCATGTAGCAGTGCTCCAACGTTGTGCTAACACACGATAGGACGCTGTACGGTCCGTCACAGCCATGCAGATGAGATGTCTGTCGTCGCGTACCGTAATTATATAGCGTGCCCCACTGCTACGTTTGCAGCTTGTTCGATTCTTCACTGTCCATTTCTTCCAAACACACATTACTGCTGTGGCATTACTGTGCGTGCGCGCTGCTATTTCTTGATACGAAAATCCACCCTTTCGCATATCAATGATGCGGCTTCGTATGAAGTCTGCTAGTTGTTGATATGGTATCCTCCATTTTTGACGAGGCATATTGACCACTAATGAAACGTTTACCGCATGTACAGGACGATAGACAAATATCAACGCGCCTTTCCAGTCCTTTATATACCTGGATCAAGCAACTGATAAGGAGTCGGTTCTCATTCCACGCATGCGCAATCGCTTTGTAATTGTAATGATTTGCACGCCTTACTTCACTTTACATTTTCTGTAAGTTTGGTTCAATTTGCATAATCCCTTCATGGTGTTGCAATTTTCCAAACATGAGTGTATTATATTTTGGAATATAGTTCAATTAAATTTTCCATTAATTCATTTTTGCTTTTTATAGTACATTTAAATATTTCTTTGATTTTTTACTCTAAAGTCAAGTCTATTCTAGTCAATAAAATTCTAAGTATCATATAACACACCAATTTTTTCTTTTGAAGGGATTAATTTTAATCGAGTGAAGGCAGTTTGGAAAAACTGGTAAAAATCTTTTTATGTATGCTTCTTTCTGGAAGAACTTGCTATTGTTTTATTATTATATTATTACTATTATATTGTTATTTATTAGTTGCCAGAACATTTGCTATTGTCGATATCTTTCTGAATATCCGTGATATAGTCAGTGTTACAAAATCAGAAGGTAATGATAATAATTTCTCATTACATTTTGCTTGAGGAATTTTTTAAACGTTTTGCACTCCTATTTGAAAGGTTATCTTCAACATATCCATTTGTAGAAGAATAAAAACAAAAATTATTCGGCACATAAAATATTGTAGCCTCCACTAGTTTGCTCAAAAGGATTGTAGATGACAAGTACTGGTTCGAATACAGACCCTACATATCTGCCGACGCACACCAAGTTTTTATTGATTTTATTCGAAACTTGAGGAAATAGAGACTGATTCCTTAGAATGAGCGAATCTAACGCAGGTCTACATACTTATAGTAGATAATTGTCACTAAGCCATTTATTCAAAACAATAAAACAACGTCAGAAGTAATGATTTAATGACTGTTTTTTGGCATGAATATAAAAATTAATTAACCCTTTATTAACTGCATTATGAAGTAAACAAAAAATGTATTTCAAAATTATTTTTTTAGTTACCTAAGGGTGTTTTTGAAAGGTATAAATAAAAATTATACATATGATCTCCTCCTTGTATTTAATAAGAATTTAATGAGGGCACTTTAGTGTTCCATTTGTACTTAAAGGTCGATAATGAGATCACAACTTTTCGATCACAGTCATTTCTATTTTTTTTATGACTGACAGTAGATTCTTAAAGAATATATAAATTAAATATAAAACACGAGAATATCGTAAAAAATGTCTATCTAAACAGTGACAGAATTAATTCCTTTCTAGAACAAAAACGGCTTCATGTAGCGTCTAGTACTATGTAATGATAATAAAGTGTGGTTTATACGTTCTATTCTAAAATGTAGCTTTAACATGTCTAACATCAGTTCGATTTTATACAATTATAAATGTAATGAACTCTATAGTACCGCCAGTAGATAGAGGTTTATGAGGTGTTAACGAATATTCATGAGTATTAAAAAATATGAACATTTCAAATGTCCCTTTATTAAATGTTAACTTTTGAGTATATAAACCAGATTTGTGATATATAATGCTTTTAATAATTTGGTATTAAAAAATATTTTATTTAAAAGTTCAAATATGTGATTTTATTAATTTTATTGCTGTAAGATTACACGCTTTCAGTGACATAAAAAATCTTTAGTATAATTTTTAAATAAAGATATATGCTTCTTTATTTTAGCATGCGACAATAAGTTAAGAAGTGCACTGATAATGTTAATTTTTTTAATTACATCCGAATCGTGCATTATTTATATATACTTTCTTTTTAACAAAACACTCAGAATTTCAATGAAAGGTAAAAAGTATGCCTTCCGAATAATTTTGAGAATAAGTAAACTTACTTTACTTTTTTTTTTTTTTCAAATGGATGATATTTTGAAACATGTATTACTTAAAAATAATTTCATTGTTATTGATATTAATTTTCGGCTTTGATGGCATGTAGAAAAGGAGCTAAATATTATCAATTCATATTTACAGGGTGATTAGAAAAAAACTACCCCGATATATGAGACCATAGCTACCATACCGTTCCGAGAAACTGAATAAAAATTTGGTGGAAGGTATTTTGAGGTATGCGCTCAAGGATTATATAAAAAACAACAGTTAAACTCTAACAGTTACGGTTACAGTGACAAAATTTCGAAAATTTCAAGTGGCAACACCTACTTTTCTTATTGAAATGGAATATCCGTAGCAAAAAAACCATAAATAGCGTTGGAACGGTACCTCTAGCGCAAAAATCGGCAACGCTAGCAGGCTAAGAAAAAAAGAAAGAAAACTACTGTTACATGCCTACCTACTACTTTCATTTATTTAATGACGTCCCATTTTACACTGAGTCTTTGGTTCAGACTAAAGTCTACTGATTCTGCTTGGAAACGAAAAGAAGAGACAAAGGTATCCTTAATTTCGTGTAAGGCTACCGAATAAAGGCTTTACCCAAGTAGCACAGGAACGTTCTGTGAACGTCTAATAACGGTTTCAATAGTTCAAACACCGTGTTTCGTGTCAAAAGAACGTTCTAAAACACGTTCAGAAATAGTATTAATTAGAACGTTCTGAAAAGGTTTGATTTGTACCATCTATAAAACGTACAATTCTAGTTCTATATAGAACGTTCAAGTGTGACACCGTCATAACACGTTCTGTAACAGTGTAATTATAACGAATATGACAAAATGACTTTTTAGTACTATTGGTTGGGAAACTAGGTTAATCATTAAAATTTTTGACTTCAGCTTTTGATTTTTTACACGTTTTGTGGCGTGAGGAATCCGGAAGTCAAAAGGTTGGTATGGTATCTGTTAATGTGTATCGGCACCTATTAGTGTGATAGCCCGTTAGTTCATGTACACGATATCTCAAGAACAAATGATTGCAGAGAGATCGGACCAGTTTTAAAATATCACTTATGATATTGATAAGAATCTTATTGAGAGATTTGCAAAATTCTAATTTAAAAACTTCGTAAGTTATTCGAAATTTATAATTTTTAGCATGATAGAGAATAGAGCATTTTTTACATTTTCAGTTTAACGTTTTGTTAGCACGTCAGTAAAGAATGCTTCCCAATAATCAGTAGCGGTGAGGTGAAAAAAAATTACAAAATTTTAAACTCATGGAAAAATTTTGTAGATTTTGTATTTCAGGAATCAATGTATGGAATTCAACCAAACTTGTTACAATATTAGATCTTGCCCTAAATTGGAGTTTATTTGAATTTCATTTGGGATATATCGTCCGATAGATTACGGTGCTATGCAGTGAAACCCTCCATTTATGTGACGGCTATATCTCAGCTTCTATAGTGTACAAATGTATTAAACTTGATATATTGGCATATATCATCATAACCTCTGCTAATACAATTTGGATGTATACATTGTCCAACAGGTGGCGTTGCTAATCTGCAATTTAATCATTTTAACGGAAAGGCAATATTTTAACTCTTGTGATTTAACAATAAATTTTGTGATACACTGAAGTTATAAGTGAAATCGATTTTATGTAAAGCTTTACTGGTCCATTTTGGATGCACATCGGCCAACAGGTGGCGTGGCTATGTTGCAATTTAATCTCATAACGGAAACGAAAAATCTCAACTTCTGTGATTTATAAATATTGTAAATTTAGTAAGTGAAATTAATATTACGTTAAACTCTACAGATTGCCTTTGGGTGCATATCGGACGACAGGTGGCACTGCCACGTTCAAATATTTTCCATTCACAGAAAGGCTATCTATCAGCTTCTGTAATATATATACTCACCAAACATTCTGCGTGACATACATTTGATATATATTATTGATTCAATTTGGCTGTATAACGAGTAATAGTCAAACAGTTTTTTTTTTTTATTATTATTATTATTCATAGGACATTGTTTTTTCCCCTAGGAATAAGTATACATCATCCCTGGGGGATGGGGGAGGGGTGGATAAAAATTTTCACTATGACCCAAGTAGCACGGGGACGTTCTGTGAACGTCTAATAACGGTTACAGTCGTTCAAACACCGTGTTTCGTGTCAAGAGAACGTTCGATTGGACGTTCAAAAATAGTATTACTTAGAACGTTCTGAAAAGGTTTGCTTTGTACCATCTAGAAAACGTACAAGTCTAGTTCTATGAAAAACGTTCAAGTGTATCACCGTCGTAGCACGTTCTGTAACAGTGTGATTATAACGAATATGAGAAAATTCCTTTTTTTTTTTTTTTTTTTTAGTTTTTTTTTTTTCCTTATTTTCAGTTTCAAATTTTGTTGACATGTAGAATAAACATTGAAATGTAATAGAGATGCGGTGAGAAAAAATTACATAATTTTAAACTTTAATTATATGTTATTATAATCATAATAATTATTTATAATTTTATTTAAGTTTTATGTTGTTCAATTCTGTCAAACACATTACTCCAGATTACTTTTGCAGATATTCATTATTATTTGTTTCTTAAATTGTTAATAAATTAAGTTACGAAAAATTAATTTATTTTATTTATTTTATTTATTTTATTTATTTATTATTATTAATAATAATATTATTTTGTATATACCAAGAAAAATGTGTTGGATAATTGGGAATTTTTGATCTCCGGTTTTCCATGGGTTTATACACTCTTGAGATGTCCAGAACACAATTCTATCATTCTTTCAAAATGCCAGTCTGTCTGTTTTTTTTTTTTTTTTTTTTTTTTTGTGTGTGTTATCAAAGTTTTGTGGACTCTGTATCTCACAAACCAATGGACGGAATTTAACCAAACTTGATGTTTAGTTAGACTTTAAACTAATTTGCTAAATATCAGAAATATTTAATTAGATATTGACCTAAATATCAGCTTTGGTGCTCATTAGCCTCTGGAATGTATCACCAGATAGGGTTCGCTTCTATTCTGTAAATTCTCCCTTTTATGGGGAGATTATATCTCAGCTTCTACGGTGCACAAATGCACCAAACTTAATATGTGAAACAGATATTATGTAACAGTACGCTGATTTAATTCGGGTGCATATATTGACCAACTGAACTGGTGGCGCTGCTCTCCTGTAATTTAACCCCGTTAACGTAATGGCAATAATTCAGTTTTTGTGATATAAATAATTATAAATACACTGAACTTGGTATGTAAAATTAATATCATATAAAACTTTGCAGAATAATTTTGCGTGCATATCGGACAACTGGTGGCACTGGTATGCTGCAAATTAATTTTATTCAAGGGAACGGAACGCAATAGCACATTTTCTATGATTTATAAATGCTCTAAATTTGGTACGTGAAATAGATATTACGTAAAGTTTACTGATTCACTTCGGGTACATATCAAATGACAGGTGGCACTGTTACGTTTCAACTTACGGGAAGCCTGTACCTCACCTTCTATAATACGAATACTTATCAAACCTTGTATGTGAGACATATATATAATGACAAAATGTGCTGCTTCAGTTTCCGTATATATCCACCGACGGACGGTGCTTCTATTGCTTTCTGCGATTTTTCAGATATCTGTATTTCAGCATTTTTTGGTGAAAAATGTACAAAATTTCATATATAAAAATGTTAATTATAAAAACCTATGTTGATTAAATTTTTATGATTAAATTAATAAATTTTAAAATTCTATGGATGCTGTATCTCACGAACTAATGAACGTAATTTATTCAAACTTTGTTTACTTGGACTATGACCTAAACTGGTGGCGATTATATTTGTTAATAAATCGTTCAATAGGTAGCGCTGTCGTACCATTATTTTCAGAATTTTTAATATGTCATAATAGGTCAAAATTTCGTATAAATGTTCATGAGTCAGCATCGTTTTTAACTTTTCCCTGGAAAATTAAATATGTATATATATATATATATATATATATATATACATACATTTATATTAGTAATATTTAATTTTAAAAAAAATATGGGCAATTTGTATAGTTCATCGCTTTCGCTATTGTATTAAAATTTTCAATATTCTTGTCAGAAAAGTCGTCTGTACTTTTAAAGCGAAAGGATGAACCCTAAATCTGTGATAATTTAAAACAAAGTTATCGACTTTTCACATTTTTCAATATGTAAAATACATTTCTTAAGATACATATTTTGTATACCGTAAAATTATATTTTTGGATATTTAGTGTTATATTTGTTTGAGATGAAAATCGTATACATTTACCATGGAAAATGATTTTGATAGATTATTTTAGCAAATAATATTTGACATCGACCTGCGCAGGAAAATATAGAAGAAAGTTTTAGGATGGCCTCAGTATAATAATTTTTACAAAGGTTAAGTTTTGAACAGTATGAAAAATATTTATTAGAAACGGGTGTTACTGAATAAATTGCTTGATCGACAAGAAAGTTTCGCCGCATTTAAAGCCATCTGCTCTGTTTTTGCACAGGAAGTTGGTATTTCTTGGCGTGGCTCGTTGGATCCAAAGTCCTACTGCTTGCTTACTCATCACATATTTTGTATTTACATTCAGATTTGAATTTAACTTTCGTTCGGATACACTACAACAGCAAACAGCTTCAAGATACAGACAGATAAGTTCGTTCACTTACTTTTCCTTTTTATAAAATTTTCATACTTATGCATTGAAATCTTACAAAATTTATTAAAATTTATCAAAAAAACATATAATATTTTAAAATTAAATTTGAAATTTTTTAATTTTTTACATCTTTCACGCTAACTCCTAAATTTATTTCGTTCGATATTTTATTATTACAGTTCAACGTTGTAGTTTAAACAAGCCCATGCGAATTTTTCG
The DNA here is from genome assembly GCA_963930645.1 of Salticus scenicus. Lineage (NCBI taxonomy): Eukaryota > Metazoa > Arthropoda > Arachnida > Araneae > Salticidae > Salticus > Salticus scenicus. The sequence goes on from OZ005655.1 coordinate 133,685,270, forward strand.
AACTTTTCTTTTCTTATTTACTTTTAAAATTTGAAACTCATAAATATTATACCGAATTCCCCATCTAATTAAAATATTAATTTTCCAGAAGCCAAATTATTTTTAGTATCAAATTAATATTGTGCAATTGTGAGACCAAGATCATTCAAAGAAAGGTTTCAAAATAAAATTCATGGTTGAAGTCCCAGTTTCATACTTCCGCAGGCAGTACAGTTATAGTATAGGATTTCCATGATGCCTTTTAAATTTTTGTCGCGATGTTGGTGATGACTTTTTATTTATTTTGGTGTATTTTGTTTAAAAAAAAAATAATAATAATTCTTATTTTGATTATATTTTTATGTTTATGATTTTTAGTCAATTTATGACAATTATTCATATTCTGTATAATCTTTAAAGTATTTCTATGTTTAAAATGACGCTTATAAAGACTGAAGAAGCAATTTTTAAAAATACAGTTTTCCATAAAATAATGTAAGCAGACAAATTTCGTATTTTTTTCTTATTAGTTCATTGAGTTGAGTCCGCATGCTTAAATATTGTTCATTTTTAAATATTATTTTTTATCCTCGCATATTTCAATAATTACACTACTATATCGTTTCGGCAAAAATTAATTGCAACTGATCCACGTTAAAGAAATATATAGATAGAATTGATCATGTTTGATCGTTTTACATTACACTGTAGAAATGTAAAAGCAGGGAGAAGTATTAAAAAAGAATAGCTACTAAGGTGAATCTTAATATTGCTAAATATTTTAAATTTTGAAGTTTATTTATTAAATTTTTATTTATTTATTTGTTTACAGAATAAAATTTTAATTATTTATTTATTTATTTTTCAAAATGTTTCACCATATTTTATACTGTCATATTTCACTGCATGTGTACGTAAAATTTATAAACTCAAAATCAATAATTTAAATAAATTTCGCATACGCATGATTTGAAATATGAAAATATTAAGTAAATTTTACGTAATCTATTTAAATAAAAAAAACAAAATAATAATAATAATAATATATATATATATATATATATATATATATATAACGTATTTAAAATACACCGCTGTTCAAAATTAAAGGAACAAACCTGATTTTTCATTTTCTTCTTTTATGCATAGCTTTTAAACAAATAAACACATGGACATAAAATTTGGATGTCATGTTCGTTATCATATCATTAATCGAATTTTACAAAATTTTAGAATAAGTGATAATTTAAAACTAATAATTATTAATTTTCTCAAAAGTAAGCTTTGGAAAAAATTAAAAATTTCAACAATTTTAGCGATGAAAACTTAATGAAAAATTGTGTTAATGATGCATTATAGACAAGTGAAGACGCACATGCCCTCACATGTTAAACAAAGTCCTAGTTTTACTTTCTGTGTTCACTTTTCTTTTACTTTAATAACGGAATTTTTGAAAAAAAAATAATAATAATTACTAATTTGTATAAACTGTGATCATCACCAGAATAATAAAAATGTCGATAAATAATTTAATAATGAACGCCTTATCCGATTTTCATATTTCTATGTAAAATTTTAAAAAAATTATTCACACGCGAAAAAATGAAGAAAGAAGAAGAAACAAAAAAGTGACTACATGAAGAAATATACGGTTTTAATCTAACGCATGGATGAACCTACATTTTTAACCTATCTGTAATGCATCTTCATGACCATTTGTCATGAAGTTTCAAGTTTTCGTTTCTAAAATTGCTGAAATTTTTCATTTTTTCAATGTTTACTTTTGAGAAAAATTTACTGATATTTAGTTTAACAATTATTACTTATGCTTAAGTTATATAAAATTCGATTTATGGTAGTTTAAAAAACATACTATCCAAATTTTATACTTCTGTGTTTATTTGTTTAAGAATTATGTGGAAAAAAAAAAAAAAGAAAACGAGAAAACAGGTTATTGTTTAAATTTTGTACACTTGTGTACTTCTTTTAACTAATTTTTATTTTTGTTTTCCATTGATTGTGCATTATTATAGTTTAAAAATAGAATATGTAACATATCTGGGCATTAATTTGAGATTTCATTGATAATTTAAAATTTAATAAAATACTTTTGTGTTTGAATGCTAAAAGTTTGCAGTAAGTTTCAAAATTTAGACATAAATATTTTTAAATTTTTTTGCTTAAGAGTCCTCTTCACTCACCGCCGCTGGAAGCCGAAGCTAATGTTATTCAATGGGAAATTTTTCTTTACAAATAACTTATTAAGTAATACATATTTTTAAATTCTGTTTTCACATTATGAAAATTCCCAGCTGTTAAATTGACGGACCTTTTTTAAAAAATTATTTTTTTAATTTTTTATATTTTACTTCGAAGCTGCAAAATACGAATTTACAATATGTGATTTTTTTTCATTTTGCAATTTCAAAATAAAATATTAAAAATTAAAAAAATACTTTTTCAAAAAAGGTCCGTCAATTTAACAGCTGGGAATTTTCTGAATGTGAAAATAGAATTTAAAAATATGTATTAGTTAATAAGTTACTTGTAAAGAAAATTTCACCATAGAATATCATTGGCTCGGTCTACCGGCGACGGTAAGTGAAGAGGGCCGTTAACTTATTAAATTAATATCCAAATATGGTTATATTCTATTGTTAAATTATAATGATGCAAAATCTAGGGGGGGGGAATAATAATTAGTTAGCAGGGGGCATATTATCTTAAAAATTTTCAAAATATTCCAGAACTTGAATTTATTTATTTGTTTGTTTTTGAATTCAAATATTTATCTAGAATATTCAAAATACTTGATCTTTTGTTATACAATATTTCAATGCATGTATGCAAAATTTTATATTACTAAGACAATTATTTATGAAAAATAATAATAATAATAAAAAGATAAAATAAAAACTACACAAAAAATAAAAAAGAAAAGAAAAGATAAATAAGGGAAAGGAAAAAAAAAAAGAAAAAAATAAGTAAATAAAATAAACAGACACTATAAAATTCAAGAACTCGAAGCAATTGTTCCGGGTCGACAAAAGACACAACCCTTCATCAACCGAACAAAGTAGGCACGAGTGCTGCAAAAAATCTGCAACGTAGCTCTTGTATTTGCAGCACTCGTGCCTATTATGTTCGTCTGACGAAGGGTCGTGTCTTCTTTCGACCCGAACCAATTGTTGCGAGTTCTTCCATTTTATTATACATTAAATACATTTTAGCACGTTCAAAGAACGTTCAAAAATTGTTTACATAACGTTGTGAGAACGTGTGTATAGAACGTTTTCAGAACGTTTCTACACTATTTTAGAACGTTTACAGTACGTTTTCTAGAACGTTCTGAAAATGTGTATAACGTTTTGAAAACGTTCTGAAAACGTTTAGAACGTTCTGAGACCGTATACATAGAACGTTCTCTGAACGCTTCTATAACACCGATGGTGATAGCTACACGTTCATTGAACGTTCCCTGAACCGTACTATTGTACTTTTTCAAGATGGACAAATAGACGTCTATAACACGTTCAAAGGGAACGTTCTTAGAACGTGTTTGCAGAACAATATTTGAACGTTCAGAGAACGTTTCGGTGCTGCTTGGGAATTTCGTTGTTAATCGTAAGACGCCGTCATGATGACGTCATCACATGCGTGAAAAACAAGGCATTGTAAAATGACAATCAGAATCGATTTTGATGATGATAATGAGGTTTCCCAGTAAGCGGCATAATATTCACAGAGCAAGAAAGCAAGATACACATCACGCATTTTACAATGCCTTAATTTTCACGTGTGATGACGTCACTCATGACGGTGTCTTACAACTAACAACGAAATTAAAACCCTTATTCAGTAGACCTACATGGAATTAAGGATACCGTGGTCTATTCTTCTCGTTTCGAAGCAGAATCAGTAGACTTTAGTGAGATCCGAAGACTCAGTGTGAAATGTGACGCCATTAAGAAAATGTAAGTCGTGCTCTGGTAGGCACATCACAGCAGTTTTCTCTTTTTTTCTTAGTATGCCTAGCGTTGCTGATTTTCCTGAGAGGTACCGTTCCAACGCTATTTATGGTTTTTTGCTATGGAGATTCCATTTCAATAATAAAAAAAAAAGTAGGTGTTGCCATTTGAAATTTTTGAAATTTTGTCACTGTAAACGTAACTGTTAGAATTTAACTGTTGTTTTTTAAATAATTCTTGAACGCATACTTCAAAATACCTTCCACCAAATTTTTATTCAGTTTCTTGGAACGGTATGGTAGCTATGGTCTCATATATCGGGGTAGTTTTTTTCTAATCACGCTGTATATGTAAGTAAAGCCTTGAAAGGCTCGGTTTATTTATTTATTTATTTTGCATTTACATATTCATATTTACTTTAAGAAAACTTTCTAGTATTAAATTATTTACTATTAAAAATTAAATTTAAAAATCACTCGACAAAATTTATATTAGAAAAATTAAGCTCATTATGTGATTTTCTTTGTTGAATATTTTAGTTGGAAATTACAAGCTTAAAATCGATAATATCGTTCAAAAGGTACGTGTCCTTTTCGTAACTACTTGTTCTAATTATATTACTATAAATTTATATTACTACGAATTTATTATTATAAATAATTAAATTTTGGTAATATAAATATATTTGTATTATTATTACAAAGCCAATTTTAAACTTGTGTCAAAGTGTGAGGCTACAAGGAGTTTTCGTAAAACGTTTGCAAAATGGGAATTGCGAAAAAGTCACCTTCGGTTAGAAGTCTTTGCTCTATTTATAAAGGTGTTCTACGAAGGCTAGCCAGTAGTTACGAGTTTAAGAGGAAAAAGTTTTAGACTTTGCGAAATTTAGCAACTAATTAGTTTTGAAAAAAAAAACTGGAACTTATAAATGCAAAATAATTCTCTAGTGTGCAAAATCTATGATAATATCGTGCTCGGGTTCTGTTTGTTTCACCAGTTCAGTTCAGTACGTTGCAGATCGAGGGTATTTATGTCAGTGTTACACCATTTCAGATATCTATTGCAGTTTCTCTTACCTGTAGTATTGAACAGTACAGTCGAGTTCAACACCAGTTATGTTGCCGCAAGTTTATGAATAATATGAAGTTATTTATTGCCTTATAATTATGTGAAGATAGATGTCTCTGAGTTTTATCACGTGTCTAGAGAGTAGTGCAATTTCTCCTCTTATTTAAAAAATTAAACTGTTTTTATTAAGTTTAAATTTAGACTGTGCATTTCATTTCTAAATCACACAACAAAAATGGAGCGGTATGACAAGTTTGAAGAAGTGATTTCGTCGCAAATTTTATAACACACAAACGTTTCATTTATTTTTCTTAGTTTTAAATGTCAGAACACTATCTGTTTAATTTGAAATAATGAATGTTTTCAATTACGTCATTATCATTATTAATTTTCGTAATTTAATTAAAAATATTTTTTTAAATTAGCATTTCATAAGCAAATGACTTCTGAAACAATCTGAAAAAAAAAATCTTGTATAAAGCATCCCAAAAAAGGATCCTTAAAACATTTTTATATGGTATTCATTTTTATCGCTATATTGAATTAATATAAGAAACCAATTTCTATGAGAAGTGCCATTTCTTCCCTTTTACCCAAATTCTTAGGTATTTACTGTCATTCTCTACGGTATGTTTGTGAATCTCAACATAATTTAATTGTTGCCAACTTTCTTTTTTCGACAGAATAAAAAAAAAAAAAATAAATAAATAAACGTACACTTATTTAAAATGAGGAAAATAAATTAGAAAAATTAGAAAATAAATTAGAAATGTCAGTCGTATCGATACAAATAAGGTACCAAATGAAAAGAAAAATTTTTGTGAATTCGATGGATTAAACAGCTTATCGATCGGACAATTAGATTTTTTAAAATTAACTAAATCATGAATTTTAGATGGCAACAGCAGACGATTGTATGGAAACCGTTAGGAGAAATAAAAAAAATGCTTTACATTAAGTCACATGTTTTTGAAGTGGGATTAAAACTTGCAGATTTCAATTTTTTGTAAATTTTCTCTCACGAACACAAAAATATAATATACAGCCTATACCCCACAAGACCAACTTGCATTTCAAATTTCATCAATTTGTTTGTTTAATAAGCAAAAAAGTTTTTTATTTTTTTATTTATTATTATTATTATTTTTTTTTTCAAATTAAATTTTATTGTAACTTCAAAAAGATTTATGTGATACGATACAATAAGAATTTGGGTTTTAAAAGTTTTTTTTTTTTTTTTTAATTGATTATTTAATATTTTTAATAAAAGTATTTTTGTTAAGTTCAAAAGTAGTGAATAAACGTCAGAAATGGAGAATATAACTAGGTTTCACATAACGTTTCGTCAAAAATGTTCTTTGTATCTATGATGGTATCTTTATTATAAAATTTTGTTTATATCTTTGGCATGAAATAGTAAAAAAGATACATTTTTGTGTTTTAATAATTTCTTATCTTAATCTACAATAAAACTTCTACTACCTGAACATTTACAAACTCTATTCAATAAGGTAAGATTCAATGCTTTTTAAGAACATTCTTTTTATTAGCACTTTAATTCACTTTTCACTTTTAAGATATTTTCAGAGATGAATTACCTTTCATTTTAAAACGCTTAGAAAGTTCTAAACTATCTTTTTTATTACATCTTCTTCTTTGCATTTTTTTTTTCGTTTTCCTTCTTTAATTACGTGTTATTGTTAACTGTTTTGTATTTTTATAACCAATTTCATTTAAGCGAAAAAAAATTCTTAACTTTTCTCGTGGTATTTTTTAAACATTAAATCATGATTAATTGTGTTTTAGTGAAAAAAAGAATTAAAAAAAAAAAAAAAAAAAAAAACTTGAAACGATTTTTTTAGTAGTATAAAAAGAATTATTTACTTAAGGTTTTGCTTGAAAAGCGTTATTGGCATTAAAAAGAATTTCATAAAATAGTGATTACTGTACTTCTCTAAGAAATGGTTTTTTTTCCCCTAATGTGTAGCAATAAAAATACTTATTTAGAAATTTAAGTTTTTTTTTTCTTTTTCATTTATTTATCACATATACAAGTAAAAATTGTGTGTTAGTTACACAGTTTATAATTTTTCTAGCTTATTTGGGCAAAGTACAAAGTTGAAAGAAAAAGTACTAACTCAGTAATACTTAAGCAAAATTTCCTATTTAACTTATATCATGTCAGAAAGCTTATTAAATACTTGCTGGTCTTAAAATTTTCGAATCTTGCAGGAGTGTTTTCACAGATGCACTCGGTGTACTTGCACGATCATTTCAATCTACATACTTTTAAAGCACTGTAATTAGAAATCAACTATAATAACGAACAAAATCACCATTTGAAAATATAATCCTTTTCTACTACTAAAATCATATCTGTACTGATAAGTATAAAGTACTTAAGTCCATATTCTTTATTTTTCAGGAGACGAAAAATAAAGTTAAACTAACTAAAAACTAATCAGCAGAATTTATTAGAAAAAAGGGATTATGTTGGTTTATACGCTTTATACCATTCACTGATTATCAATCTTCATTTAATAAAGGGAAAAATTGAATTAAATATTTTATACCAAAGATTAATGCTAAATTTCTAACTTGAATCTTTTTTTTACTAATGGATTTTCTCAAAGACTAAATTACATGGATTTAAATCCTTTATACCAATTGATAGAGAATTCTTTTCTGTGTCTGACTATGTACTTAACTCAAAATTGACATTTTTGGACTTAAACCCTTTATACTTATCAGTACAGATATATAGTTACTAAATTATACACCCTGAATATCCAAGGTGTGACCCAGTTTTCGCTCTGCATCCCCTTTACCATTTACACCAGCGGCTCACGTTTAGACAACGGAATTACATGCACTTTTAATTCTACGGTAAATGGAAAATATAGCTCTCCCAATCAAATTAAACTTGATAAATAAAACGTAGTATTTTAAACTTAAATATTAGGAATCGTCAAAGTTATTAAATTGTACCTTACCCAGTCTTTCTGCACAGCACTATCGCTCTTCAGTTGCCCTTTTCTCAAATTATAAAATAATGCAAGAAATAGATAACTTTCTCAGTGGTCACTTTCTTAAGCAAATTGAGCTAACCTAAACAAGGACACATGTTAGAACCTTTGGAAACGAATTAGCGGACTTCTTTGCAAACAAGCTATAACAGAAAATATACTTGATGAAGACTATATTTTGGATGAATTATCTTACCATTTTCACCGTGCACTTTTAAGACAACTCTCCATAAAACAACACAATGTCGGAATGGCAAATGGATTGGTCATATTCTTCAAAAGGAGGAAATAATTATGAAATAATTATGTTGTAATAAAATCACTAAATATTATTTTCATTAGTGTCCGCAATACAGCGACCTATTTTGCCTCTGACCACAAAAGTTTTCAAAAGTATCTTCATTAAATTGAAAAGAAATTTAATGACGTATTCTCATGTGGCAGAAAGGAATCCCCATTTCATTGCATTTTTGAAAACTTCTTGATCAATTCAAATTAAACTAAAACCTAAAAATTATAGATATCTTATCTGAAACTGACATAAATCCGGTTAATTACAATAATCTCTACAAACTAATTACAACAAACTTAATTCCCTTTTTTCATATATAAACATAAATTATAAATAATTCCATGTGGATTTTTCTTGTACTTTTTTTTCCATTTTATAAAAAGTGTGAAGTTTGCGAGCATCATTTATTTCAATTGTGTAAGTTTAACTACGCCTCGTAAAATATGCAAATAAGTACATAATGAATGCTTGCGTTCATCACTAAATATTATCCTGTAATGTAATGCCAATCACAAAGGCATTTTGCCTGCGAGTAGTGATTCTCCTTCTATAATATTGATTATAGAAGGAGAATCACACAACCGATCACACAACCGCCTTCACACATGTGCAGAAACACACACACCTAAAATTACGCTCAAACTAATTAATCTTAAGGTTAATATCTATCTATCTATCTATCTACCTATCTATAAATATATCTTTATATATGTATATGTGTCTTTTTGCCCTATGTCCCTCTGAGGATCTTGGGTCTTTTGACAGTCCTCGATGGTTTCACTAGAATTAACATCATTTCCCCAAGTGAGTTAAAGTTGCTATACCGAATAGTTGGCAATGCTGATTTATGGAGCCTTTATGTTCCTGTCAAAACAATTATTTCTATTTGGAATAGTTTGTTTATGAGTTATGGATGAGATAACGAAAAAAAAAAAAGAAAGGAAGAAAAACAAGAAATTGCGTTGCTTTTTCCGATTCTCTGTTGAAATGAAATACGATTGACCAATTTTTAAGGAAAGTTGATGTATATCATAAATGTAGAGTTGCAATGTTAATCCAAAAGTTTAATAGTAGTAACTCGGTTAGCCTTTCAACCTGGAAAAAATTTGTTTTTTAAAAGAAACCATTCATGCTAAGCATTTTGGAGACCTGAAAGTTTTTTTTTTTTTTTTTTTTTTTTTTTTTTTTTTTTTTTTTTAAGTGAGCTGTTACTTGAAGTTAAGGTAACAGATCACTTTAAAGGTCTTTGCTGAAATGCTGTTCACAACTAAATGAATTAAAGTTGTCAACTTATTAGAAACCAATTAAACTGGCTACTAGAAAGTTTGTTAGAAAAAGCGAATTCTAGGCCTAATGTGTGTTATAATAAGGAAGCACCACAGAGCTGGCATTTTAAAGTAATAATTACAAGACTTTTAATAAACACCATAAAAATGTGGTTACGGTGTTTTTCCAAAGTTTTGTAATTATTACTAATGTGTCTTAGACACCCAACAGAAATGTATATAAGTTCCTGAATGTTTTGATCTGTTTACCATATTCACCTGACCTTGCATTCTCGGACAATCATTTATTTATGTATCTTCTTAACATCTCATATGACGAACATTATCATACTAGAAAGCATGAAATGTTACCTATACCAGTTATTCTTTAACAAAAATACCACGGACTATAAGAATTTAGGGAAGATATAAATTTGAAAGATAATCAGAAAATGTCATCGAACAAAAAAGCATCAATAATATTTTTCCTTATTTCTTGTCACTAAAACAGGACAATTTTTTATATCACTCATTATATTCCAAATCATGAACACATTCACCCATTATACTTATTTCAAGTACATTTAAACAAATACGTTTTTAAATTGCAGTATAAAGTAGTTTTCAATGTATAATTTTACATGTAAATGGTTCTTCAATGATTTAATTATTATACGTGTAAAACGGTAAGTATAAAAATTTTACTTATGGTAAAATTTCATGATGTAGAAAGAAAATGGTTTGTATTATTCTGAAATCACTTTTTCGTGGAAGTATTTACTGAAATATTAAAGGAATTATATGTACTATATTTAGAATAACCATTATTTAAAATAACAAAGTGACCTTTAAACGATTGTGTACTGAATTTTTTATTTAAATGAGGCGATACTAAAGCTGATTTCATTAATAAATCAGATACAAGCGTTGAGGTTAAAATTTATAAGGAAAGACATACTGGTTAGTGTGCATAACTCAAAATGCCGGTTAAAACTGCTTCATACTGTCATTAATAAATTAATGAAATGCGTAACTCTAATGAAATTAACAATAATTTATAAATTTAACAACGATGTCCATATGTTTATTTGCAATACAAATAATTAGTCAATTTTTAATTAAAAATCCTAGTGATGAATTGTTAAACGCAGTTCAAACACAAAATAATCAATCCAGAGAATTTTTCAAGCCTATTCAAAGATCTTAACTTACAACTAACATAAAGGTTAGTAACTTCTGGTATATCTCATAAGTTATTGAAGTTTGTCTTTTTTAAACTAATTTGATTGAAACACTTTGATTTACATCCTGGAATATGTAACGAAAAAATAGTGTAAAAAGTTTACCATATGATTTCATGCATGAAGTGAAATTTTCAGAATTTTAAATGATTAATGTTTATAAATCATGTAAGAAAAACTATATTAAAAATTTGCTGTTTCTAGATAAAGAAAATTTCAAAATGTAATTTTGGTTATTTTTTCTTGTATTTTTTCTACGATTAAGCCATAATTAAGATGCAGTATTAATTTCAAATGTGGAATTTTGATAATTTACAATCACAAATATGACTAGTTGTTTCTTTTGGAGACAAAATAAACTATTCTAATTGTATATACATATAGGTATGTTTATATATGTATATATGTATGTTTATATGTATATATGTATGTTTATAGATGTATATATGTATATTTATAGATGTATAGATGTATACATAGACAGAAAAAGAATATTTCAAATCATAAACTATATATTAAATATTTCTTATAAGACTAATAAGTTTAGAGCAAAATTTATTATTTTTGGTTGTTTGATAACTAAATCGCTAAGGTTTATGTACGATAAAAAGAAATGAATAGCTTTATTGATTACATATCATGGCCTATCATGGGATGAAATCTGAAAGAACAAAGAAAATTATTCAACGTGAAAGATCACCTAAACGGAAAAGAGAACAATAAAGAATCATGTTATTACACTGATCTTTATCTTGAAATCATACATGCTTTTCTTAATGTGTAGAACAACACATTGGCTAGACAGAATAATGCGATTTTTTCCCCTACAGTAATAGGTTTAGTTTTATATTATTATGATTGTTATTTGAAAGGAGAAAACAAACATCACTTGATAAAAATTGGGAAATAGATGAAAGGAACAAAATCACATAAATATATACAATTTATATCATAAAAAATATTCTTCATTCATATTATAAAAAATATTGTTTTAAAACACCTAAAGCAAATATAAGAGAATTTTGTTTCTGTTATGGCAAATTTTATTCTATAAGAAAACGTCATTTAAAATATTACTATTGTTACTTACGTTTGTAATTGAAATTAGGCTAATTTTCTGTAACATCTCAAATTAAAACAGATTTGAAATACTGTTACGTATCACATATGTAAAAGTCTGTTATGCGTAAATTTTTATATGTACAGAATTTGAATAATCGAAAAAAGTAAATGTTATAAAATCTAAAATTGCGTTTTAATAATGGGTAGATATTTATAAAATTGATTAAAAATTTCAAGGATCAATTTGAAAAAAAAAAAAAAAATCTTCTACAGAATAATATCGGTAGAAATTTGTTGAAGAATACAATAATTATACAATACATATTTTCACTGAGCTGAAGAACAACTGAGAGAAATGCTGGACTGATTTTCGCGTGCCGTTTTTGGAAGGTTTGTCGGCAGAAAGCATTTGATATCTTTGTATTTCAAAGTAAAATTGTATTACGGTTGTCTGTTCGAACAATCATATGCAAAAAATGATATTAAAATTTTCATTTTTAATTTTTTAAAAGATATAATAGTAATAGACGACCCGACAAATGTTGTCTGCCGTTCACGGTAAGAATTTGTACGGCAAACGATTGCAGAAAAACTGGCACACACGAACACTGTGTAAAAGTATTAGAACCATTTGCTCCAGTTGTTCTTGAGCTCAGTGCATATTTTACGTATGCAATTTGATAAATAATTAAGTAAATTTTTCTAAGATATTACCAGGAATGTTATAGAAAAGGTGTAAAAGCATTTCCACTTTTCTGGTAATATGCTCCAAAATCTGTAATATCCCATATTTGTACGAAATGCATCTTATCTGTTAAATTTAGTGCGATTGTGTTTGTTTGATGCCTAACATAAAAATTCAAATTAAAATAAAAATTAGAGAAAAATACCTCACAAGCAACTGCATACATATTTTCAGGCATTCTGCCCGGTGATATGAACCAAATTAAGTCTTCAAGGGTTTTTATAATTACATATAATATTCGGAGTGTTCCCATGTCACAGATATATTTACCAAACACAAAATAAAATATGTGACTGAACATCAACAGATGTAGAACTATATTTAATAAAATTGTATCAGTATACACTGTTAAAAATTTTATATTAGTTTGAACCAAAACTTGGTACTGAAGCAGCTTCTACCACCCGATGGTTTAATCTTTTACCATGATTTGGTAATTTTATTTTGAACCAAACATTGGTATTATATTAAAAAATAAAATAAAATATAATTAAATATAATAAAGTTCGACCAAAACGGGAATGGAACTGTAAAACTTGTCTCATGGCAAACACCCTGGCACCGTGCCACGCTTTCCACAAAATTTGCGCTTTACTCTATGTTTTCAACCACGCAATTTAATTTAAGCTTAGTTTGGTTTCAATAAGAATTGTACTGATTCAAACTTCTCGTATGTGGATGTATGGTAACTGCAAGTTTAAGTGCAGCATAAATTCAATCGCAAGAAATAGAAAACTTAAAAGTGATGTTGAACCATATTTTGGTATTTATCAGAACTTTACTCCATATAGTGGTTCAAGTTTGAACTGAAATTCTTAACAGTGTTGTTTTCCAAAATAGCCGTCCCACATATCAAGATTAATATATTAGCCACAATAGTGATTAAATTGTGAACTTCCCGTAAATGAGGAAAATTGAAGAATAACAGCGTCTTTGAAGAAAGATATGCATTTAAAATAAATCAGAATGAATATTTATAATAGTGAGCCGGTATGCTAAGTTTTCTGATCTTATACATTGTAAAAATTAAAGATACAGCCATTCCGTTATTAGGAAATATTGTAGCATAACGGACCACATGCTATGCGGTATGTGCCAAAATTTAAGCAACCCGATTTATATTAACGTATAAATTTGGTGAAACGCAAATTTTTTAATTTAAATTAATACTAGATACGGTGGAGGCGGTTAGACTGGATATTGTGTATACGTTTGGAACCTGAAACTAATTTTTTGGAATAGGGTTCGTTATATTAAAGGCTGCACTATCATCGATAAGTCTCATCAAGATCTTTACTTACGAAATTGCGATATCCATTTTAATTAATCGCCAAAATGATTTAAAAAAAAAAATTAAAAGCCACTTGGGGCTTTTTTGCCAATAATCATTCAAACTTTTTAATAATCATTCATCACATTCTGATAATTATTATTATTATTATTTTTTATCTTCATGATAATAATAATAATATATATAATAATATAATATGATATTAATAATAATAATAATAATAATAATAATATATATATATATATGTTAAAATAGAAACCTTCAACATTTAACTGAAATTTACGTAGAGTACAACAAAAATATTTACTTAATATAAATTTAAATTAATCTTATAAATCAATGTAAGTAATCATTGGGTAACTCATTTAGAAATGTTCAATGCAAAAGCTTGAAACAGAAAATTGCTTTTTATAAATTGTTATTTTGGTGGAATTTGAATTACCATAATTGTATTAAAAAATCTTAAAAACGAATAACATTATTCATATTTTGAATAATAATTTATAAAAATGTCAAATTATAGATAATTTTAAGATACATTAGCTATTTTATTATCCAAGGAGTTTTCTAAAACCCACTTATAAAATAAGCTTTTAATGCATTTATTAATGGTATCAATATTAATAAAAGAAAAATGAAATTTCTCTTATATAAAAATGCTTCTAAAGATAGGATCTGGCGTATTATTTATAAAATGATACTGAAAAAAGAATTTAATTATAATTTGATTAACTTATAAATTTAATTTATACAGCTTAACAACAAATAGCTTAAAGTTTAAAAGTAGTTCATGCAACAATCTGTTATTGTGACTATTTAAATGTAAAACATATTTTTTATTTTTTCGTTTTATGAAACTTACGTTTCGAAACTGTTTTTCAAAAAATTAATTAATTAATTAATTAATTAATTAAAAAAAAACTTACTCTTTTGCACGTTACTTTTAAACAAATGAAATTGAAGATGGAATGAAAATGAGGTTACTTGTTTATTAATTAATTACTACTTGAATTTCCAATTACTTAAAATCTGTAAAATTTTGTCAGGTTATATATTCGCATATAATGATAAAATGTATGTAACCCTTTCATTGCCAATTTTTTTTTAAAGATATGCATTCGAGCCATTAAATTTTTTGTGGCATGGATTAATTTTTAAAAGCAGAAGATTTTATACAACAATTCATTTATTTTATGATGTTAATGATATATGTAAGATACTAGGATTACTTTAAGTAATTATTTTTTTTGGGAAAAAAAAAAAAAAAAAAAAAAAAACGGATTGATAAGTATATTGTACGTCTTTTACTTTTTGGCATTATCTCACTATCAATATCATTACAATTGTTTATTTCGCTATCGTCATTGTCGTCTTCACACTGAAATTCATTGTAATTACTTAAACAATTACTAAAAATTCTTTATCAGTTCGACCACTATCCCTTTTTTTTTTAATAAAACTTTCATTATCACTATTAAAAAGAAAAAAAAAAGTTGCTTATATTTATTTGACTTTATGGTAAAATACTGATTTTTTTTTTTTTTTCCAGTTGCAAAAAGTATTTTCAAATGCACAGAATGACGTTAAATATAGTTTTAATTGCAATGCTGTACCAGAAAATCATGTGCGACTTAACCAACAAAATTTACGGCCTTCTTGTTCGTCAAATACAGCCAAGACATCAAATCAAAATAATTAGAATACCAAAATAAACCGTTTATTTAATCTATATCGAAAAGATTTAAACTCTCTGAAAAATGATCAAATCTTCCCCTTTCTTTCCTTCTATTGCTCTTCTATCACAGATAATGGAACTATTGTATTCATTCAAAAAAATCGATATGGAGTCATTTTTAACTGATTTACATGTTTTAATTTCTCCCGAATCCAAAACAAACACATACAATGAAATGTTTTTGACAATACTTAAGTGTGTATGTGATTATGTGTGATGTGGGGAATCTTCTGACGTACTTCCGAATAGATCAGGTTGTACAGGTAATTGTCCAGTTCAATCGTACAAGTGATTTTTCCAACTTATTGAGTTAAAATTAAAAGAACTAGAAGGGCCATATCTCAAAAGTGGCTCTAACGGTTTACGTGAAATGTCTACTATGTAAAGACCTTTTAAGGTAACTTTTCGTATGTATAAATGTTTGGTGTTTAATTTGTTAAATCAATTTTACATTTTTAGACCGTGGGCCATATGCTAAAAATGCCATTTAAAAACAAGTTCGTTTCAACTTTTTGGGGGCAATCTGAAAATTTTGCTAATATATTCTTTTTAAGATAGGTAATGAAAATATCAAATGTTCTGGAAATAAACTTTGCACATAAATTTGGAAAATTGATTCTAATTTGAAGGAACTGAGTTCACATTTACGATGCTGGATTATAGCTGTACGCAATATATTTCTGTTAATATTGTGATTCGTTGAATAAATTTTAAATTAACTTGCACACAAGTGCTAAAATCATCTTCCTGAAAAAAAGGTGCTAAAAAAGGTAAAATTTTAATAACTAGATGATCTGCAGATCAGAAGCCTCAACGTCCGATTTTCATCAATCATTATTCAATATAGATCATTGATAATATTTATTTTCTCCATATTATATATATCATTATTATCATCAATTTCAATCTTTATCAGTCCACTGCAGGATGAAGGCCTCTTCTAGGTGATTCCAATCTGCCCTGTTTTCTGCAATTCTTCTCCATTCTGCTCTTCCAAACTTCACAATTTTATCTCTCCAACGACACATTGGTGTCTTTCTCGGTCTTTTGTTGTATCGCGGTATCCAAAATAGGACTGGTGGTCCATCTATCATCATTTCTTCTGGGAAAGTGCCCAGCCCAGCTCCATTTTAACTTACTTCTAGAAATGACATCTGTCGGCTGAGTCCTAACATCCATCTCTCTCGCTTTATATATATATATATATATATATATGACGACTCGCTGTCGCTACATAAACAGATACATTTCTAATTTCCCTCTGCAACTTTCCGCTGTATATCTCTGTCTATATCTATCTCTCTACACACACACACACACACACACACACACATATATATATATATATATTCCTAATAACAGCCTTCTATTAATTCCTTATAAATAGAAGGCTATTAGATTATTTGATACATAATCTTGTACCAAACTATGATTTGGTACAGGTATTTAAATCATAAATACATGTACCAAATTTCATGCAAAAAGATTACCCTGTGTAACTCTATAAACTAATTATCAATTCTATGCCCACAATTTTCCACAGAAAAACACGCTTTTAAACATTTTAATAACATTTTAAAATATTTAATGTAACCATGTTAAAATACATTTTTAATACATACTGTCTATAGACCATAATGGCACGATACTCTTTTGTGTGTCCCTGAAAAAGAGCCACCATTATTATATACGCCAATAAAAATAGTACACCGAATTAATTATAACTCACTTATAATTCAACCTAATTTGACATCATTTGAATGATTACAGAATGTCATCGGAATTCTTTTGTATGGTCCTGTAAATAAAATTTGGTTTGAGAGAGAGAGATAAAACATGTTTTTAAGTATGTTTATAACATATGTTAATTCTACTGAATGCAACATAAACGCGTTGAAATGCGCTTAGATAAAAATTTACTCATAAGTTCTAATGTTATGAAATTCTTTTGCTTTTCTCTGTAAAAGAGCACCAGTAAAAACATTTCAACTTATTCTATGTTTTTCAAAAATAATTGTTCGAAATTTGACAAAATTTGGATGATTACATGACATTGTCGGAATACTTTTGTAAGGTCCTGTACATTGATTATGAAACCAAAGCACACATATTTAATTTCTATGGAAAAGATCAATTTTAGCTTATCAATAATGTACGCTAATTTCATTTTGTTGAATGCAGAGTAACGAAGTTAAAATTCGCTTAAACGAAATTCACCCCATAGACCGTAATGATAAGAAACAATTTGTTGTGTCTCTGTACACGGTCCATAAATAATCTGGACATAAAAAATTACACAGCTATTTCTATACAGAGCCTGAATATGTATACGAATTTGCAAGTCAATCGGGAGATTTTTGCGGCCGCTATCGCGGTACATACAAATTCTGTCTGTAGGCCGTAATGATAAGAAAAACTTTGGTGTGCCCCTGTGCACGAACTACAAACGGAATACACACCTAAAACTATACAGCTAATTCTGTGTGGTTCATAAACATGTGTAGCAAATTCCAAGTCAATAGCATGATTTTTGCGGTCGCTATCACGAAACAGACATACACACAAACAGAACAGAAAATCTTTTTTAATCTCCACATGGTGGCCTCGACTAACGTTTCGCCAATAATTTAATTACATTTCAGAGTAAAACTTACTGTATAACCCTTTTTATGGTAATCTATGCTGTTGTCTGAAGGCAGTTTGAACAGTTCATCAATTGGAAGAAGATGCAAATGGGTAGATATTTTTCTTTCACGAATATTTAAAACTTTCCATTGATCAACACACAGTCTCACTTTAGCTCAGCTTATTTGAGAAAAACACTTTACCTCTGAATGTATGTCATCGCCGATGTGCAAACAAAAAGTAATTTCTTCTGATATTATATTATCTGTAATAATCCTACTTAAAAATATAGAAAAAAAAATGAGAACAAAATTCTATCAAAATGTTAATAATACGCAGGATAATGATGTCAAGAGAAACTTTACATCTTATTTGAGAAATATATTACATTTTTTAATGTATCTAATTCCCGATATGCAAACACTATGCCACTTTTTTCTCACATTCTATTAAATGTAAATAATACTCAAAAATACATGAAAAGAAAACAATAGCAGAATTGTGTGAAAATGTCAATGAATATTGACTCAAGATAATGTAAACATAAACAAAACATATCAAATGCAAGCGGGCCGCTAGCGCGCGTACTAACATCAGCTGTCATTGGATCGAAATGCCAGAAGAAAAAAAAATCTGGAGTGACTCCACTCGACTTTCCGAACATTGAGTAACTAACAGTTTTGTAGATAAAATAAAGAAAGAGGAATTGCTAAACAAACAAAAGAGAGAAAACCATAATAGAGTGTTTTTTTCTCCATATATCACACGAGGTTTTATTTAACGCTACTGAACATTGAGCCCTTAGATCATAATGATAAAGAATTTTTCGTTTTGTCCCTGTAAAAATCTATAGATGCTAGATTCACCAAAATGCTTATAGTTAGTGCAACAGTGATTTATAATATTCATACAAATTTTCAGCTCAATTGAATAAGGCGTTTAGATGCTATCGCACTTTTAAAAATTTGGTCTCATAGGCCATAATGATAAAGAATTTTTCTTTGTGTCCCTGTAAAAAAACTGTAGTGCTAGATTCACCAAAATCTATACAGTTGGTGCAAATGCGACCTATAACATGTGTACAATTTTTTTGCTCAGATTAATAAGGCGTTTAGACGCTATCACACTTTTAAAAATTTGGCCCCATTGGCCTTAATGATAAAGAATTTTTCTTTGTGTCCCTGTAAAAAAACTATAAGTGCTAGATTCTCCAAAATCTATACAGATTGAGTATCTGTGACCTATAATATGGGTATAAAATTTTTGCTCAATTGAATAAGGCGTTTAGATGCTATCGCACTTTTAAGATTTTGGTCCCATAGGCTATAATGATAAAGAATTTTTCTTTGTGTCCCTGTAAAAAAACTATAAGTGCTAGATTCACCAAAATCTATAGGGTTCGTACTATGGTGACTTACAATATGTGTACCAACTTTCAGGTTAATCGAACAAAGCCTTTAGACGCTAGCGTGTTCACAGACATACACACATACACACATACACACATACACACATACATACATCATCGTAAAAATAGTGAAAACGGACTCAGGGGACCTCAAAACGTATAGAAACATCAAAATCTCGAATTCGGATTTTTGACATGATTACAATACTTTCCTCACTATAGTGTTCGGAAAGTAAAAATACCGGTTTTGATTGGAGAATAAGCAAAGAAACGAGAAGAGAATCTTGCTATCTCTAAAAGTAGGTAAAATGGTAGGACCGCAGAAACGTCAAATTTGTAGAATTGATTTAATCAATTTTAAAATAATGTGCACATCTTCAGACCAGAACATTCCGAATTTGTAGATAACTGAATATTCTTTTAATTTTAACATTAAATTGAAATTGCCCCTCGATGATTGAAACGGACTTGAACGATATCCAGCTATGGCCCACGGCCTATTTCGGACCACACTATTTTCTAAAAGGGTACAATATGTATAGTTCTGGATAGCAAAATTCGAGTGGTTGTTACACACCGTTTTTTTTTTTTTTTTTTTTTTTTTTTGTATGGGGAGAAAAATGAGTGGTTAATTAAACAAAACACGGTTTGCTTGGTTTTTAGAATTAACTATATTTAGAAACTTATAATATAAATAAAAGAAATAAATAAATATTAAAATCTTTATTAAAATATATATTTATAGACAATGTTCCTGTTCCCATTTCTTAACGTGACACTTTTATTTATTCAAGACCGTCTTTTAAGTTTTATCAATCTTTTAATTTAACTTATGAATTTTATGTATATTTTTGTTTAAGATGATTGGAATGGATCTTCAAAATCTTCAAAATCATCAAAAAAAAAAAAAAAAAAAAAAAAAGGTCGTCAATTTCAACCTGTGTTTTATTATTTACTGCCTGTCTACGCCCGCTTTGCTGGTCATTATATTTAAATTAATTTTCAAAAGTATTGAATCACAACTTTTTTATATCATTATATATATATATATATAAAACTTTGAAGTCGCTTTAAAATTCGCTTCGTGTACCTGCTACCCACGGTGGGGTTTGTGTGATGTTGATTTATTGTGTAATGTATTTTATTTTATTTTATTTTATTTTATGTATCTTAATGCAAATGTATTTTATTTTAGATTAACTTACTGCCTACTTTTTGTTCATTCATGTTCGAGAATATGGGGACTAAGGGCATTATTTTACATTCGTAACCACCTTCTTTGTTTCGAAAACTTATGAAAATTTCTTTACCTGTATGTGGGAATGGAGCTCATTGGATGCAAAATTCCGTGTATTTTGGTATTTTTAATAAGTAATTTCCTAATTTTACTTTTCTGTTAAACAAATTTTATATTGCCTGTTGTTGCACTTTGTGCATTCGTCTATAAACTTTTGTTTTAGCTTTTAAATACATTCGGAAATGGTTTGTATTAGATTTTTAATATTTTTATTCTTATACGTATATATATTACGAAATATAAATTGCATATTTTTCATTTAATGATTTAATTTTTATTTTTTTAAAACAAAGTATATAGTTTAAAAATTTTTAAAAAAGACGGAAAATTTATAATAATAAACAAATTTTGGGAAATGTGGTCAGAAATGATCCCCTTAAGGGAAAAAAAACTTGTGTGAACTTGTGTGAAATAACATAACTATTTAAATAAAACTTTGGACTTTTGTAAGTGTGTTTTGTTAGTTTTGTTAGTGCACTATGATTTGGATTATAAACATATTTTAATAATATTTTAAACCCAAATTGAATAATGAAAAAAATAGATTTTTTGAAAAAGTGTCCAAAGGATAATTTTAACCTCACCAAATGGCAAAATGGCCGTTCACTGAAAAATACAATCGGCAGCAAAATTATTGAAGCACTAGCAATAATTCCTATTTAAAATATGTGCACCTAATACTGATTTGTTCAGTAAATATTTGTTGAATCATAATCTTAGTCTATTCTGTTTATGAAAAAGTAAGTTAATAATAAAAAGTAGCGATAAAAAAAAAAAAAAAAGAAAAAAGAAAAACGTAGATGCGTGCTTCAATAGTTTTGCTGCCGTTCAGATGTGTAATACTGCGATCGCCATTGCTTCTCCTTGACTTGGTACAACTAATTTATGTGTTACCCTGTAAATAGCGTTATCAGTCTGAAAAAAAAAATGTGGATCGTTTTGTCTGCTAGGATCATCTTTGGCCACCTTCCCCTACATTAGATAAATCTGAAAGATCAAAGCGTACCAGAACCATTAAATAATAATTAAATTATATAAGGAAATTTCCTATATAAAATATTGGAAATTAGTGTTCCTCAAAACTGTTTTATAATAGTTAGGTTGCATTAGACTATTTTAAATTAAAGATGTATGTACTATTAATTGAAGATCAATTATTATATTGTAATTATTGAACTTTATAAAAAACATTATGTAAATCTAAATTAATTATATTTCAAAATACTGTCAACTCTGTATAGGAATGCCTAATGATGACCAAACCATGATAATAAAATATACAGAAGAATATACATTGCAATATCAGTTATTTAATTAATTAAAAAAAAATAAAGATTTATTTGTTATATAATAAAAATAGATTATTCCACGATATGTAAAAAAGGTTTTAAATATAAGCACTTCTGCGTTCTTTTGTATATATCGACTGCGTTTGGACAAATAATAATTCTCTTCATTATCAATAAATAGAGACATATTTTTTATATTTATATTTATGAGGCTTTAGAGGTATGTTTTACTAGAGTAATTATACGTGAAAGAATTTCTATATATATTGTCAGTATTTACGTTGTTTCTTGTAATTTCTACCTTTTTTTCCATAATGAAGAAGAAAGATCCTTAATAATTTTTTTTAATGTCCTGTTAGTCCCTAGAATTTTTGAAGTGTAAACATCTTTTGGTGCGTTGAGCACTTTTGGGGTGAACAAAATCATTTAACTCGCGTCATCGTCACCGAACGCTTTCCATGACCTATATGTATTCTTTGTATATATGTAAATAGATATACATCCGTGCGTTATTAGTATACATTATATATATACAAAGAGTATATCTCTCTACATATATATTCATATATGTAGCGCAAGGCGCGGAATGCCTCATATATATATATGTATGTATAAAATGTATACTAATACGAGTAGTATACTGGCTACTGGCATCTGTCTCTTTCTAGCTCTATACTCTATGTATGTATGTGCTTTTTCCACAGTATATACATAGTTCACAAAGTACAAGCACGTGTTTTTATACACACTGTTATATTCTTCTTTTTGCTTTCAATATAAATTTTCAAATAAATAATAATAAAAAAAGAAAATTATTTTAGTCATATTACAATATTAACACTTCTTTACAAACCAAAATAATTCAAAAAATATAATCTAATAGCTCGACGATATAATTCACAAGTTACTTAGTTTTCACTTCTATCGGCAGTCCCCAATGACTGTCGATATATTTTTTTTTTTTAACTATCCCACTTTCAGTTGACCTTTTTCCTATTACGTATATAAATTTTGTAACTTTTGTTAATTATTTAAGACATTTATTCACATAATATTAAATACTTATTACATTTTATTTTACCATTGCACGTACTGATCTATTCTCGTTATTCGTTTCTTTGTAATATGAAAATTTTGGTTATGAATAAATTGGTTATAAAAATTATATTTTTGTAATTCCTACATACAAAATAATAATAATAATAATAATAATTTCACTGAAAGCTATTTTTTACTATACATGTATTTTTTGGAAAAATACGGTATTGGTGTTCAATATTTATGTTGGCTTAATTTCAGCAGCTGTGCCCACATACATTAAGCAGTAAAAAATATCATATTAAAATATATCTTGTAAGCTGCTTTATCATAAGTATTAAAGGATACATATTATCGATTGGTATGTTAGAATAAGAAACGATAATTAAAGTATCAAAGATAATAAATATATAGCTTTATGCATTTTATTTTTTATTGAAAATACTTGATAATAAATTTTGAATTATCAGAGCATGTTTTAATTTTTTTTTTATGATTCTGATATATATATATACTAGCAGGCTACGCCCGCTTCGCTGGTCACTATTTTGAAACGAATCACTATAGTTAATGAATTCTCAAAATTGCATTAATTTTATCATGTGAAAAAAAAACGAGAAAAAT
Source organism: Salticus scenicus (assembly GCA_963930645.1). NCBI lineage: Eukaryota > Metazoa > Arthropoda > Arachnida > Araneae > Salticidae > Salticus > Salticus scenicus. The sequence goes on from OZ005655.1 coordinate 133,709,223, forward strand.
ATTCTGATTGGAAAAAATATCGCACATGGTCCCCACTGCCTTCGGCATCGCATGCCACTGTGCGCTGCGTGCGCGCATTTATATTTGACACTCTTAATGAATGACTATATTATCGTAAGGGAAAACCATAAATATAAAATACAAAAGAAAAAAAAAATCTTCTCCCATCGGTGGAATAATCGGTCCGGGCCCCTACTTTCTGCGACAGCGTATACAGGCGCGCACGGCGTGCATAGTAGAGATCTGCACGGGCCGGACTTACGGCGGGTTCGGGCCGAATTTTTTAATCTGTTCTCGGGCCGGACCGGGCCCGGGCTTAAATTTCTTTTTCAATCTCGGGTCGGGCCGGGCTCGGGTTCAATTTTTTTGTGTATACTTGGGGCGGGACGGGCCTGAATGTAATTTTTTCTGGTTCGTGTCGGTCCGAATCTTTTTCTGGTTTCATCGTTAATCAACGAAAAAGGAAAATGAGAAAATATTTCTTCAGTCATTTATTTCACATAATTTTACAGGCTGGTATATCACATAAAATTTTATTTTGTTAAAAAATGTCTGTAACTTCAATTTAATTGTTTATGAGACTGTATGTTCGCGATCTGATTTTCCGCAAATATTTTTAGCATGTCTATCGTTCAAGTAATATTAAATGGTTTCATATTGAAAATAGTATGTATGTCATTACTAGTTTGCGCACATGTTCAAACAAAAGAAATTAGATATGTTACTGTGTATAAGGCTTTGTGCCCTATGCTCTGTAGAGTTGAGGTGGTATGAAGGCTATAAAAATCCTGCCACTGTAATTTTTTCTCTAAACTCCTTTTTCTTTTCTCCAATGCAGTGAATGAAAGTAGCATAATTTTTAGCATGTACTAAAGCCTCTTTTCTACAGAATATGGTTGGATTACCATTAAAATTTTGTTTACCGGATCACAACCAGAAATGGTTGAACGTGCATTTTTAGTAGTAATAACCATTTTAAATACCGTTCTATATTATTTGATGAGTGTTAATATTTTCAGTTTGACTTTCTGTCTGTCTTTGTGCCTTCTGCACGTCTGCAATAATGAAATTTTGTTTATATATAATTATCTTGTTTGTTCAGCAATCTTGTTAAAGAAGATTCTATTGCTTCTCTATATAAATCCTCTGCAAAACACCTACTAAAAATATTTTTCATAGAAAGGCATGCATTTTTTTTTCATATTTTTGAATCCGGTTGGGCCTGATTTTATCGTTTTTTGTCCGGGCTGGTCCGGGCCGTACACTGGCAAGAAATGAACGGGCCAGGCCCAGGCAGAGTCTTCAATTTCATACCGAGCCGGGCCGGGTAAGCAAAGCTTTCGTACGGGCCGGGCCCGGGCCTCAAAATTCCGACCCGTGCAGACCTCTACTGCATAGTCCTTCACCTACCGTTCCCATCCCACCAAATTATTTTACACTTTAAAAATCCTCGCAATCGTTCTATCTGGCTTTTAAAATTAATAATACTAATTTCTAGTATTCTATCTGAATTTCTTTCTTTGTACCCCTGCGCCCGTCCCTCTTCCCGTCCCTCGTAATAATTCTGTACTTTCGAAAATATTCGCAATATATTTATCGGGCCTCAAAACCTAACAACACTAATTTTCAGCTCTCTAATTCTTATTTATATATTTCCCCCCCTTCAACCGCCTTTCGGTCTATCCCAATAATTTTACAAATTCGAAAATATTCGCAATTGATTTGTAGGTAACAAAAACCTCCATGTACCAATTTTGAGAGACCTAACTTTACTTTTTTTGCCCCTATACCACCCCTTCCCGTCTATCCTAATAATTTTACAAATTCGAAAATATCCGCAATCGCTTTGTAAGTATCAAAAACCTCTATGTACCAATTTTAAACGGTCTAACTCTATTTTTACTTTTTTGCTCCCCCCCCCCCGCTTCCCCACGCTTTCTGACCCTCCTAATAACTTTACACTTTCGAAAACATCCTCATTCGACTTTCAGGCCTGTAAAACCTATCTGTACCAATTTTGAACGATCTAACTGTATTTCTATTTTTTTCCCCATAGCCCCCCAGTAAAATTCGGATCCTGGATTCTGCTTGAATGGAGACACAATCACTTAATATTAAATAAATTCAGACGTGGCTTTGAAATAAAACACCTCGTACTTAAAGACGAAAACATTTAATAAGACACTACTAAAAAAAAAACGCACAAAACATAGATAAACATTTAGAACACAAATAAAAATATTCTTCTCTAATTAACTAAACATGTCATTCTCTCGTTCCATCCAAAACTCCGTTCTCTCTTCCTTGGCTGTTGTATCGGTATACGATCCCTATAGGAAACTGTTCTGCGTAATTGGCAGGTTTTGCAACTTTCACAAAAATTTTTAACGTCTTCTTTGAGACTTGGCCAATAAAATGAATATTTTATTCTCTGCTTTGTTTTCTGTTCGCCTAGATGACCAGCCAATGGTATTTCGTGTGCCATCCTAAGAAGGGCAGAACAACTTGATCAACATTTTCTCCACATAAGCATTCTCAATGGACAAGAACTCCATTACTAATTTTAAATGAATTCTTCCCATTTTTGGCATAAAACCAGGATTTCTTTAAATCTTCATCATCTAATTGTAATTTTATAATATCTTCTTTATTTCCGTTGCTTTTATCATCGGTAATCTCAGCATTAAGTTGAAGGGACGTTGAGATGTTTTTCTTTTCATCATTTTCTTCCTGATTTTCTTTTTCAATGCTCTCATTTAACTTTGCAAGTGCATGATTCATACATCCATTTAATTCTACATTCTCCATTAAAACTTCATAGGCAGTTGAACAAATTAGCATATCATTCACAAGTTTCTTCGACACTGCACAAGTTACAGGTACATTGCCGTGTTTCCATCATCTATCTTTAGGTTAAAAATCTTTAGAGCAGCTACTTCTTTTTCACCGAAAGCCGAAATAATTTGGATTGTTCCATCCCCTTCTCCAAAGTCGGTATCGACCAAATCTGCACGTAAGACTGAAATTTGTGCTCCAGTATCCACTATTGCCTTCAAAACCTTTTCTCCACATTTGATATTTACGTATTTCAAATCATCAATTCCATCTTTAATCGGCATAGAGGTTGACACAGGAATGGACACCTTAGCAGTTACAACTTCGTTCGCTGTCTTTGGCTTAACGTCTTTGGCTTCAACCACATTACTTACGGCATTACGAGTTGATGATTTCTTGGAATTCTTGGGACAAACTCTAGATAAATGCCCCACAGATCCACACGTAAAACAAGTAGGTTTAAAACTAGTATTTTGACCAGTTCTTGAAGGAAATGATGTCCTAAATTTCCGAGATGGCTGTTCGTCTTTTTGTTTGTTGCTAAAGTCTTTAAAATCAGGTTTGTAATTACTAGTTGTTCTATGTTTCATATCACCCACACCGGATCCCTTAGCATTCAATCGTACACTTTCGTACTCATCCAACTTATCGGCTAAAACACCCGGAACAAGTAACTTAGCCCAGTCATCGACGAAATGTTCTCGGATATCACCTGGAACGCGTCTTTTTAACTGATCCGTAATCATAAGATTCTTCAATCCTTCAAAATCATTTACTGCAACTCCTTCAAGCCATTCCTCAAAGTAGCTTGTTATTTCGAAAACAAAGTCTCGCCAAGATCGAGTAGGGTTTCGCTGATGCTTCACAAATTTTTGTCTGAAATGTTCAGGGCCTAATTTAAATCGTTTTAATAATAAACCTTTGATATAATCATAATCGTCAAATTTTTCTTCTGATTCACGAGCTATTAATTGAGTGATTTCTTTTGGCATAAGAGCTAAAACAGCTGACACCCAGTTACATTTATCTAGATTAATTCTCTTGGCTTGACGCTCAAACAAAGTCAAGAACAGCACTATATCTCCATCTCTCATTTCGAATTTTGGAACGATTTTTGTTAAATCTTGCGTACTACTCTTAGCTTCAGAAATCGGTGCTACTTTAAACTTTTCAGCTTCCAAACGGATTTTTTCTAACTCAAATTCATATTCGCGTTTTTGTTTTTCAATCTCTTGCTCTTGGAATTGCTTTTCAGCGTCTTGTTTCTCCTGGAGCTTCCTATCTTCGATAATAATGTCGAGCTGATTCTTAGTAAACTCTTCGTCATATTCTTTATCTTTGGTAATTAATTTGCGTAAATCGCTTACAGTCATTTCATTCGTGACCTGAAGATTCAGCTCCACAGCCAACAATTTCAAATCCTCTTTCTTTGCGCGACCCAAATATGCCATCTTATACGCCTAAAATTTTCTGAACCAGAAACTTAGCAAAAATTTCTCAAGGTGGTGCTGATTAAAACACTTTGTTAAATATTAATGGAGATAAAATTATATACCATACGCAAAACCCATAATTTATACCTAAAGCAATTGATATCTATATAAATTTCTTTACTTAGCTTATGAATCAATTTGACTTTAAAATATATGAATGATATTTTCACACATTAGAAATAATTTAAAACACACTGTCGTGCATATTTACATTTCCTTACGCAATGAAATATAAAATAAAATTCTTTTCTTATTTATCCAATTTATTTTTTATTGAAACCAACACTTTTATTTCATATGAAATGAATAAACAAACAATTCTATCATAAGCTTACTTCAACGTTTGTAAAAAAAATAAACAATAAAAAAAATGTAATCTTTAACACTTTTTATATAATTACCATTTGTCATAAGCATAAACACAGAAAAGAAAAAAAAAATTACTCTTTCTATAGAATAATGAAATGGAACAAAAAAATAAAAATAATAATAACGCAGACGATTTTCGTCAGCATTAGCTATTTCGCTCGAAAACGAACTAATTTATTATGGCTCGTTATTAAATGAAATAAACAAAACACTATTTGTGTAATTTTAGCACTTAATAACTAAAATGAATCAACTCTCATAATATATTTCATATTAGGTACATTCATTAAAATATAAATATTCTAAAGAAAAATAGATTTTCCAAAGTCAGGAACAAAATACGATATTTACTCTTATTTATTTCATCACACAAAATACTTTTAACTCTTATATCGGAGAGCAAACAAATAAAATATATAGATATGCATATATATCAAACTGAGGGGGAAAATATCAAGATCTACTGTTGTCGATATTTAACAGATAAACAGCTCTATATTTTTTGAAGTAAATAAAAAAAAAAATCACATTGTATTAAAATTAATATTCACTGGCGTGAATTATTAAACCTTTATTCACGGCCGTAAATAAATGTAATTAATACATATATGCTGTATTAAAATTAAACAATCACTGGCGTGACATCGTATGCTGTTATTTACCAGCGTAAAATATAATACACTTAATACATTCACACTGTATTACAATTGACATTCACTGGCGTGAACTTTATTCGAATGTATTTGAGAACAAAAACTTAGAACTGGCGTTCTATTATCATTTTATGTTATAAAAAAAAAAAAAAATTAAAAGGTATACTTAAAATATTTGGGCATATACACGAAAGCTCTTACCTTCCCCATTTTCTCGGTATCGTTTTCTATCCTAGCAAAAGGCTGCGCCAGTAAAATTTGGATCCTGGATTCTGCTTGAATGGAGACACAATCACTTAATATTAAATAAATTCAGACGTGGCTTTGAAATAAAACACCTCGTACTTAAAGACGAAAACATTTAATAAGACACTACTAAAAAAAAACGCACAAAACATAGATAAACATTTAGAACACAAATAAAAATATTCTTCTCTAATTAACTAAACATGTCATTCTCTCGTTCCATCCAAAACTCTGTTCTCTCTTCCTTGGCTGTTGCCACCTATCTCCTGTCAAATACCACTTCATGACGTCATGGAACTTTACTCCCCCCCTTTTCCCGTTCCACCTGTCACGAATTTCTAAAATTAAAGAAATTAGTTTTTATGTATTTGTGAGAGCTATATTTTAGAGCAAAAATTTCACATATACCTTTTTTTTTCTGTTTGTGATGTAAAGGATTATTTCAAATAACGTTTTGCCCCCTCTCTCCCCCTCTTGCGGGGCTGAATTTCTAAAATTCCAGAAATTGGTTTTTAGGTATTTGTATTAGCTATATATTAAAGCAAAAATTTCACGTATATCTCTTTTTTTGTTTGAGATATATAGGAGTATGTGAAACCACGTTTTGCGCATGTGAAATCACGTTTTGCCTCCTTTTCCCCCTCGGGGACCGAATTTCTAAAATTCCAGAAATAGATTTTTAGATATTTGCGTTAGCTATATATTAAAGCAAAAATATCACGTATATCTCTTCTTTTGTTTGAGATATATAGGAGCATGTGAAATCACGTTTTGCCCCCTTTCCCCCCTTGGGGACCGAATTTCTAAAATTCCAGAAATCGTTTTTTAGATATTTGAGTTAGCTATATTTTAAAGCAACAATTTTACAGATATCTGCTTTTTTCATTGAGATATGAAGGTTTTTGTGAAATCACATTTTACCCGCTACTCCCTCTTGGGGGGTGAATTTCGCAAAATCGCTTCTTAGGGGGTGCTTGCACTAAATGTTCTATAATTTGACAAAGTTACGAATCAGTGGCTCCAGTAGATTTTTCTGTGCGTTGATGAGTCAGTGAGTGAGTGGAAGTACTCTTTTATATGTATAGATTTTTTGCCCCTATACCACCCCTTCCCGTCTATCCTAATAATTTTACAAATTCGAAAATATCCGCAATCGCTTTGTAAGTATCAAAAACCTCTATGTACCAATTTTAAACGGTCTAACTCTATTTTTATTTTTTTGCCCCCCCCCCCCCCCCCCCGCTTCCCCACGTTATCTGACCCTCCTAATAACTTTGCACTTTCGAAAATATCCCCATTCGACTTCCAGGCCTGTAAAAACTATCTGTACCAATTTTGAACGATCTAACTGTATTTCTATTTTTTTTGCCCCATAGCCCCCTTTTTCCGCCCCACCTGTCACGAATTTCTAAAATTAAAGAAATTAGTTTTTATGTATTTGTGAGAGCTGTATTTTAGAGCAAAAATCTCACACATAACTTTTTTTTCTGTTTGCGATGTAAAGGATTATTTCAAATCACGTTTTGCCCCCTCTCTCCCCCTCTTGGGGGCTGAATTTCTAAAATTCAAGAAATTGGTTTTTAGGTATTTGTATTAGCTATATATTAAAGCAAAAATTTCACATATATCTCTTTTTTTGTTTGAGATATATAGGAGTATGTGAAACCACGTTTTGCGCATGTGAAATCACGTTTTGCCTCCTTTTCCCCCTTGGGGACCGAATTTCTAAAATTCCAGAAATTGGCTTTTAGATATTTGTGTTAGCTATATATTAAAGCAAAAATTTCACGTATATCTCTTTTTTTGTTTGAGTATATAGGAGTATGTGAAACCACGTTTTGCGCATGTGAAATCACGTTTTGCCCGCTTTCCCCCCTTGGGGACCGAATTTCTAAAATTCCAGAAATCGTTTTTTAGATATTTGAGTTAGCTATATTTTAAAGCAACAATTTTACAGATATCTGCTTTTTTCTTTGAGATATGAAGGTTTTTGTGAAATCACATTTTACCCCCTACTCCCCCTTGGGGGGCGAATTTCGCAAAATCGCTTCTTAGGGGGTGCTTGCACTATATGTTCTATAATTTGACAAAGTTTCGAATCAGTGGCTCCAGTAGATTTTTCTGTGCGTTGATGAGTCAGTGAGTGAGTGGAAGTACTCTTTTATATGTATAGATTTTTTGCCCCTTCGAAAATATCCGCAATCGCTTTGTAAGTATCAAAAACCTCTATGTACCAATTTTAAACGGTCTAACTCTATTTTTATTTTTTGCCCCCCCCCCCCCCGCTTCCCCACGTTATCTGACCCTCCTAATAACTTTGCACTTTCGAAAATATCCTCATTCGACTTCCAGGCCTGTAAAAACTATCTGTACCAATTTTGAACGATCTAACTGTATTTCTATTTTTTTTGCCCCATAGCCCCCTTTTTCCGCCCCACCTGACACGAATTTCTAAAATTAAAGAAATCAGTTTTTATGTATTTGTGAGAGCTGTATTTTAGAGCAAAAATCTCATATATACCTTTTTTTTCTGTTTGCGATGTAAAGGATTATTTCAAATCACGTTTTGCCCCCTCTCTCCCCCTCTTGGGGGCTGAATTTCTAAAATTCAAGAAATTGGTTTTTAGGTATTTGTATTAGCTATATATTAAAGCAAAAATTTCACGTATATCTCTTTTTTTGTTTGAGATATATAGGAGTATGTAAAACCACGTTTTGCGCATGTGGAATCACGTTTTGCCTCCTTTTCCCCCTTGGGGACCGAATTTCTAAAATTCCAGAAATTGGTTTTTAGATATTTGTGTTAGCTATATATTAAAGCAAAAATTTCACGTATATCTCTTTTTTTGTTTGAGTATATAGGAGTATGTGAAACCACATTTTGCGCATGTGAAATCACGTTTTGCCCCCTTTCCCCCCTTGGGGACCGGATTTCTAAAATTCCAGAAAGTGGTTTTTAGATATTTGTGTTAGCTATATTTTAAAGCAACACTTTTACGGATATCTGTCTTTTTCTTTGAGATATGGAGGTTTTTGTGAAATTACATTTTGTCCCCTACTCCCCCTTGGAGGGCGAATTTCGCAAAATCGCTTCTTAGGGGGTGCTTACAATATATGTTCTATAATCTGACAAAGTTTCGAATCAGGGGCTCCAGTAGATTTTGCTGTGCGTTGATGAGTCAGTGAGTGAGTGGAAGTACTCTTTTATATGTATAGATGTATGGATATATAATCGTTTGTCCCAAGTAGATGCGTGAGTGAATCATCACCACCTGGTCTAAACCCCTGCACTTAGAAGCATAACAATTTGTGAGTAGCGGCGCAGACAAAGCCTGCTCGTTTATATATATATATATATATATATATATATATATATATATTATGTTTGTCCACAATTTTTCCATAACATAAAATTTATAAAAGATTTATACAGACTAAATTTATAATAAATTTATACAGCAGAAATTGGGTTTATTCGGAAATGGATATAGCGATTTTGATGGAAATTTGAGGTTAACGACCCTCTTCACTTACAGTCGCTGGAAGCCCGAGCCAATGTTATTCTATGGGGAAATTTTCTTTACAAATAACTTATTAACTAATACATATTTTTAAGTTCTGTTTTCACATTCAGAAAATCCCCAACCGTTAAAATGACGGACCTTTTTTAAAAATGTATTTTTTTAATTTTTAATATTTTATTTTGAAATTGCAAAATGAAAAAAAAAAATACTTATTGAAAATTCGTATTTTGCAGCTTCAAAATAAAATATAAAAAATAAAAATAATAATAATTTTTAAAAAAAGGTCCGTCAATTTAACAGCTGGGAATTTTCAGAATGTGAAAACAGAATTTAAAAATATGTATTAGTTAATAAGTTATTTGTAAAGAAAGAAATCACATAGAATAACATTAGCTTCGGCTTCTGGCAGCGGTGAGTGAAGCGGGCCCTTAAGTGTTTTTTAGGGAACTAAATCGATTAGACATATCCTATTTTTTCGGTAAATTTGCATTAACTGTTAACCCTTTATAGGCCATTTGCACCATGAGACAAAAATTGTTTTTACTCGAAAATGGATGTATCGGGTTTGTGGTTATATGCTTTTAGGGAGCTAAATCAATGGGGGCATTTCCTCATCTTCAGGAAAATTTGCGCTCATTGATAACACTTTCTCGACCATTTGCATCATATGACAGGAATTGGGTTTACTAGAAAATGGATATAATGATTTTGAAGAAAATTTATGTTAAATGTTTTTGGAGAGCTACATCATTTGGACATATCGTCATCTTCAAGAAAATTTGCGTTCGCTGATAACCCTTTAACGGCCAGCTGCAACATATGACAGAAATTGGCTTTACTTGGAAAGGATATAATGATTTTGATGAAAGTTTCAGATTAAGTATTTTTGGGGAGCTGAATCATTTAGACATACCCTCATCTTTAAGAAAATTCACGTTCACTGTTAACCCTTTATCGGCCAGTTGCAACATATGGCAGAAATTGAGTTTACTCGGAAATTGATATAACGACTTTGATAAAAGTTTGGAGTTAAGTGTTTTTTTTTTTTTTTTTTTTTTTTTTTTTTTTTGGGGGGGGGGGGGGGGGTTCTTTATCGATTGCGCTTATCCTCATTTTCAGGAAAATTCGAGCTCGTATATAGCCCTTTGTCGGCCGGTTGGAACATATGGCAGAAATTGTGTTTACTCGGAAACGTATTTAACGATTTTCATAAAAGTTTTGGGTTAAGGACTTTTTTGAAAAGATGTATCAATCTATCGTCATATTCAGGAAAATTCGTATTTGCTGCTAACTCTTTATTTGTCAGTAGTACCATGTGGCAGAAATTGGGTTTATTCGGAAATGGATATAATGATTTTGATGAAAATTTGAAATTAAATGCTTTATGAGATGCAAAATCCACGAGACATTTTCTTACTTTCAGGAAAATACCCATTTGCTGAAAACCCTTTATCAGCCGGTTGCAAATTAAGGCAATTAGTGGGTTTACTGTGAAATGGATGCAATGATTTTAAATTAAGTTTTAGATTAAGTATTTTGATGGGCATAAAATCAATTAGACATATCCTCATCTTCAGGCCAATTCGTATTTACTGTTAACCTTAAAAGTCCTTTTTTGAAATATGTCATAAATTGGGTTTCTCGAAAATGGTTGCAACGATTTTTATGAACGTTTGGGATTAAATGTTTTTCGGGGTAAGATATCGATTACATTTATCACCATAAAATTGGAAATTGCTGTTAACCCTTTATCTGTTGGTTTCAAAATAAGGCACTAATTGAGTTTACTTGGAAATGACTATAATGATTTTGATGAACGTTTGGAGTTAAAACTGATTGAAACGAAAAATTAATTAGACTTTCTACATTTTGAGAGAATCTGACGTTTGCTGTTAACCTTTTATCTACTGGTTGTAAAATATGGCAGAAATTGGGTTTATTCGGAAATAAATATAATGATTTTTAATAAAAGTTTTGGGTTAAGTGTGTTCTGAAGTGAAAAAACGATTAATTTCTTTCTCACATTAGTAAATATAGTGTTTGCTGTCAATTCTTATCTTCCTGTAACAAAATATTGCAAAAACAGGGTTTACTCGAAAATAGATATAAGTTTCAGGAAATGTAGGAAACCGCTGGTTGAAAAATATGACGAAACTATTTTATATGAAAAATATTACTAAGAAATGGTTATGACGATTTTAATAAAAACTTACGGTTAAAATTTTTTTGAGAAAAAAATCCCACTTAACTTATCCTCATCTTTAGGAAAATTAGCGTTTATTGTTAACCTTCGAATGCTGTGACAGAAATCGGGTTTATTCCGAGTTTTCTCGGGAATAATTCAAATTATTTTGTTAAAGACACTTACAAATAAGCCATTTTGAGACGACAAACTCATTCGATTTAGTTTCATCTTCAGAAAAATTACCTTTCGCTCTTAATCCTTATTCCATTCATTGAAAAATATGGCTGAAACTTGGTTGTCTGTGAAAAAGCCCTAACTATTTTGATAAAACTTAGGTTTAACAGTCTATTGAGATAACAAATCCATCTGACGTAACTCATCTTCAGGAAAATTAGCGTCCACTGTTTACTTTTTTCCATCCATTGAAAAATATGGCAGAAACTTAGTTTTCTCAGAAATAAATTGAATAATAATAAAAATATAGAATTCAGATTTTTTTTTTTTTTAGATGACAAATCTACATGACGTTTCATCATATTGAGGAAAGTTAGCGCTCACTGTCGTGTTAATCATCACTCCATCGTAGTAAATTATGGCTGAAATTTGGTTTCTATGGCAGTTGCTCGAATAATTTTCATAAATATTGAAGGGCTGGGAGTTTTTAAATTGACAATTCAAACTGAATTTTCTTAATCTACCGTTAAGTTAACGTTCAGAATTAGCTGTCACTCCGCCCGTTGCAAAACTACGGCAGAAACGTTCTAGGAATTGTTTCTAACGGTTTTAGTAAAAACTTAGCATTAAGCGTTGTTTTTTTTGTTTTTTTTCGAGATTTTGAAACCACCCATCTGAATTTTATCCTCTTTATGAAAATTAGAGTGTTTAGTAATTAGTAAACATTTAAATTTAGCAAATTTCGAATTTACAATTGGTTTACAAGAACAAAATTTTATGTTATCTTTAAAATATTTAGTGTTTCAAAATTATCTTTAAAGTATTTAGCGTACTGAAAAAAAAAATATATAGATATATATATATATATTTGTTTAAAGTACTCGAATAATATTTATAGATATTTAGAGCTTACGTGTTTTTGAGACATTTCGATCTGAAATAACCCTCATCTTCTTTATAATTAGCGTTCAATGATAACCCGCACACCAGCCAAGGAAAAAAAAAGTGGCATAAACTTTGATTTCTTGGAAATCACTGGAACGATTTAAAAAAATTTAAAAAAAAAAAAATATTAAGGGATTACTTTTTAAATGAAAAACGGACTCTATTATTTTATTCATCAGAATAATTAGCCGTCACTGCTTTAGAAGAATATATAGCAGAAACCTCGTCTTCTAGGAAATTGCTTAAACGGTTTTAATAAGAAAATATAGTTAGAGATTTGATATGTAAATTGAATTTAAATTATCCTTATCTCTAAAGAAATTAGCGTTATGTGGTAACCCACACTCCGCCCTGGATAAACAAGTAATAAATATTATTACCTGAAAGCAAATCAGTTCATCTAAGCTGCAGAAGTTTATTATAAAGAGACCGATTGAACTCGAAAATCCGTATACTTTTGTCTAAAATCAACGGCACAAAAGTTTCACTTTGTTAACTACAGTGATGGCTATCTCATAAGAGCGATCATAGTAGCTTTACTTCTGAATGGAACGTATAAAACAGTTTGCTTTTGTGCAATCCTGTATGTCGTATAAAAAATACATGGATATTATGTTGGGCACTAAAATATCTGTATAACATTGGAAATCCATTTTAAGTAATTTTCTCTAATGCCAATTAAAGACTTTTAATAATAATGTGGACAACATTATTATAGTAAACCAATATTTAACGTATATATCTGTACTGATAAGTATAAACGATTTAAGTCCAAAAATGTCGATTTTGAGTTAAGTACATAGTCAGACTCAGAAAAAAATTCTCTATCGATTGGTATAAAGGATTTAAATCCATGTCATTTAGTCTTTGAGAAAATCCATTGGTAAAAAAAGATTCAAGTCAGAAATTTAGCATTAATCTTCGGTATAAAATATTTAATTCAATTTTTACCTTTATTAAAGGAAGATTGACAATCACTGAATGGTATAAAGCGTATAAATCAACATAATCCTTTTTTCCTAATCGATTCTGTTTATTAGTTTTTAGTTAGTTTAACTTTATTTTTCGTCTCCTGAAAAATCATGAATATGGACTTAAATCCTTTATACTTATCACTACAGATATATATATATATTTAATAGATATTTAATATCCCTGTTCTCGTATAATGACTGGATATACTCATTTGTACAATATTACAACAATAAATACAATATTTCTTCAATATATTTTAGATTTTTTCCTATAATATAATCTCGATATTTAAATGTCTATCATTCCAAGTATTTAAACAGTTGATTATTATTAACCTTTATTAGGTTTACAACATATTTGGTATCTATGTGAATATCTATATATTTTTATTATTTATGATAGTTTCCATTACTAATCATTCATAATTGATTTATACGAAAATAAAGAAAACAATTAGTAAATTTCCGTTTACTTGCAGAAAGACAAATATTTCCTTTATCAAAACTTCTTCCCCGTGATTCTCACTGTGAATCAAACGGATTATTTGTACACTCCCTAGGGTTATCATAATTGAAATTTATCTTATTATTCTTTCTTTCGTCAATGAAAAATTCTATTATAGAAAAAAAAATACATATTTTTTCTTAAGTGGCAGTTAAGTTTTTTTTTTTTTTTTTTTTTTTTTATAATACATATTTATATTATTATAAATAACCATGTATCATACAAACGAGAATGGGAAGTTTTGTATAAAAATATGTGACTTTAAATTACATTTATAATTATCATATTTTTCAGAAAATAATTTATAGAGTATATTATATTTTATAAAAAAAAAAGAAAAAAAAAAATGAGGTAGAATTTATTTTTATATGTAATCTGTGATTTTTACACACGCTATACAGCATATAAAGGTACATTTTCATGATAATAATTTTGTGCAATTAAAAATGAGGTGGATAATTTATCTTTCACCACTGGCGATACAATGGCTAGCACTCTGGCATTGAAATAAATGCTATATATTTCGAATCCTGGTCCAACGCAGAGCCTGATTGTAGAAGTTCAGAATTCGCTTTAAAAACTAGGTTTTGGTTATTTAGCTTTAACGTGTAAAAAATGGATATAGAACGAAAAATAAAACCAAAGAAAATTCGTTTATTAGTTTCATGTGAATTTTATTTCATATATGAGTATATGATCTAAAGATTTCTAAGGCCATGTACATTCTGAAGGGACATTTCTAATTTATATTTCTCCATCTATTAATGCATCTAAAATAATAAACTTCATTATCCTGTTTAATTTTTTTCTATCAATCACTAGTGATCAACAGTTTCCATTTATTCTATATATGCACACACACATATATATATATATATTAATACATAAAGGCGAAAAAAAAAGTTTGTATGTAGGGGGTAATATTTAGAACTACTGAACCGTTTTAACTTTTTACTCATTATTGGAAGGTTGCACTATTCTTAAGATACACTATAATTAATGTTGATTAAAAATTCTTTGAATTCAAAATTTCAGTAATTTAAGAAAAACCTCATAATAGTCATGAAATAATTAAATATTCAAAAAGCAACCTGGAGCCAATAAAAGACAAAATTTTACACAATCATATTTTTATTTTTTCATTTGAGAAGCTATGTATTTATAGGTGAAAGATAAAATTATTATAAAGCTTTGTCAAAATTGTACCTGCAAGGATGAACTAACGTCATCATAGCTTCAAATTATTAAATAGAAAATTTAATATTTTATTTAAAATCAATATATACGAAATATTTAAAATGAAACATTAATCATACGCCAATAAAAAACAATTTGTTTTACAATCATTTTCATTATTTTGACATGAAAATAAATATGTTTACACGTAAATATTAAGGTAATAATATAAAGGTTTGTTATAATAAAAATTTCACGGTAGAATTGATGTGATTGTAGATTCAAATTATAAGGAATACAAGCAAAAACCAAACAGGAAACAAAATGCTTACCCACTCATTTTCTAACATAAAAAAAATAATAGATTTATTTACATATAAATAATTAAATAACAGTGAATTTTTAAAAATAAATTGTCGATTTGATAATAGAGAATATAGTAACAAATTAATTGCTACTGAAGTATAAAAATATTTTTTTTGTTGTTCGGATGAGGGGGGGGGGGGGGGCACAATCCTATTTCTTTGAAAAGGGAAAATGCGTCGTCTCTATTTCCAGTAGACTACATATAATTTTGTACAGTATAAACGGGTTATAAATACGTAAATATGGGACGTCTGGGTTAAAAATAGTACTCGAGTATTAAATAGAATTCAGTGTAGAAGATAATTTTTAAAATGGTTTAAAATCAGTATATAGTGATATTTTACATTTAATAATGATTAAAAATATTGTGTCACACAGGACGCCCGGAAAAGACGTTGTTGCAGGTAGTGGGGAACTGAATTCGAAATAGAGCAAACTGAGATTCTCAATTCGGTTCGAGCTGATGAAATGGCGCCACATCACAGTGCACTTTTGGTGCTGTCGAAAACATTTTGAACCCAAAGGAGGTTCGTTCACAAACCGTCTGTTTTTGCTAGCGCTTCAACGTATGGTGCAATCACAGGCAGTGGGTATCCGGCTCGGCAGAGTGTGGACGAGAAAGATATTGCTGAATGAAAAAGAGACCTCATTTATGATGAAATTTCTTCTCCATGTGCAAGTTTCTTCCTTTCTTTTCTTTTTCTTCGTAGGAAGTTCAGCCTGTAATGACTTGTTACACACAATGTCAAACAGGGACCAGTATAGTGCGAACAGAGAAAAATGTAAACTGACATATTTTGTAACCGGTGAATCAAGGATTAAGGTAGAGTGTGGAATTCCTGAAGATGAGGATGATTCTAATCGATTTTTCACCCCCAAAAACCCTCAACCGCAAACTTTCCTCAAAATCGTTCGAGCAGTCTCACACGCAAGGCATATATATATACATATATATATACACATATATATATATATATATATATATATATATATAAGCGAAAGATTGATTGCTGTTGAAGTATAAAAATTAAAATTGGTTTTCTTTTCTTTTTCTGTAGGATCACTGTCTTATATTTTGCAGGTGGGAACCTAGTATTAAACACAGAATCTACAATTTTTTTAAAAACGGAAAGAGGGAACCTCTGCGTATAAAAAATGACTCGAGTCTTAAATACTTGGCTTGTTTTCAAAGTAAACGTCATTTAGAAATAGTAATTATAAAAATAATAAAAAATAGAATTTTCTGATCTTACTTTTATTTTAAGCGTGTACCTCAATCCTTTTTTCTGCATAATTCCGCCAATATTAAATTATTTATCATATGTTGCAACCATTTTCAAATCACCTTCTCATTTAAGTCTTCCGCCTGATTTGATGCTCTTTACAACGTGTCATTTTGACTTCCCATCATCGTTGTCTTCATCACCCTGATGTTTCTTGAAAAACGAGGGCAAGTGTTAACCACTGGGTACTAGTTCATCTGGACAACAAATCCTCACTAAAGACAGACGGTCAACGATTTCTTTCTTTTTTATGAACATTATTGAGACTACCTTTGAAGCTATAACATATTTTCATATCATGCCATCGTACTTAATAATACTTTTATCCGTACATTTTATTAGCGAAGAGTAAATTTTAGCCGCTTTCACGTTCAATAACTCACTAAAAAAATGAACCACCGATTCTATTTCACCGTCGACGGTTCTCTCAATTGGCGGAACGTTAAGGCTGTATATCAGTCTGGTTCACTTTCTTCTTTTCCATGTTATCTTAGTACATTTTTTAGCTTCGTATTAATAGGACATCTCATTGAAAAATGAAGTTTTCGAATTCTGATTTTTGATTACTATATTTTGTTGCTTCATATTGATAAGATATTTTATTCAAAAAATGTAGATTTTTGAAATGGGTTTTTTGCATGACACTTCACCAATGACATATCGCCAATAAGCTTAGTGAGCATTTTTTTTATTATTAATAAATTAAGTATTTTATTTTACTTTATAAACGCGTGTCGCTCTTTTTCAATTTATAAAAAAATATTTAAATTTATTTCTTTTTTTTTTTTCCAAAAATTTGTTCACTAAAGGAAAAAGGCGGAATATGAAAAAAAAAAAAAAAAAAAAAAAAAAAAAAAAAAAGAAAGAAAGAAATCTATACATATAGTTATATTCAAAACCAGAATTTGAAAAACTTGAATTTTTAATGAGATATTCTTGAGTAGGAGCAACAAAAATTCCGTACGATAATTAGATTACGATAATTTCAGATTATTGCATAATGAGTATTAAAAGATAATGAATACAAAATTAAACGGAAATTATTAATCTCCACTGGGGATCCAAACTTCTATAGACTATAATAGCCTTTTGTATAAAGAATCCTTAACAAATGTTAAAATGAATAGTGCATAATGGCAACAATTTATTTTTAAATTTTATACAGAATAGACAATGATTTATAGGACGCTACTTCATTGAAAGTTCCATTATAATGTACTTGACACATAATAAATCTAGTATAAAGAAATAAAAATTATTTATTCAGTTTAATTCATTTTAGAAGAAAAAGAAAATGCGTATTTTATTTTTAAGAAATGGCAGTTTATTCCTAAAATATTACAAAATTAAGTGGAAATGTCATTTATATACTTAAATAAATAAATAAATAAATAAATAAAAATAAAATAAAATAAAATAAATATATATATAAAGTTCCATATTTTATTTTATTTTATTTTATTTTTATTTTTTTAAACTGCGTGTACAATTTAGACGGTAAATATTTCAGAAATATTTATATGTAATGTCCATTATCAATTCAAGATTTAACTAAATTTTCAAGCCTAGGTTTTTTTTTTAATTATTAATTTCTAATAGTAAAATTATGTTTTATTTTATTATTTAAACTACTAGACGCCGGCACATCTAAAAGAACCAATTTAAAAATTTGCTACTTGCATGTTATACCGGCTCACCAAATAAAAAAAAAAGTGACCTTCTGTGACAAATAGGCAATAATAATAATAATAATAATAATAATAATAAAAGTTTAACTGCCTACTTTATTAAAATAACACAAATAGAGTAAATAATTGAAATTTAATTTAATTATGTATAAAAATAAACTTCAGCGCAATTTAAAAAATCGTTACTTAATTGTTTTTCGACGGCATAATAGTAACTAAATACTGCAAATTTCTTACTTAAATTCTCATTCCAATTGAGTTTGTTTATCATCGATATCATCGATTTATATGATACTTACTGGTTACTACATAAAATAAATCATATTATTATTTTAATCTTTTTTAATAATCCCTTTATTTTATTTATAATATATATATATATATATATATATATATATATATATATATATATACAGCAGGTTGTCAAATTAATGTGGACACTTGACTTTTTTTACATTTTCGCATTTTTATGCCACTTATAATTCTTAGAAGTGGTTCTTATGTTACTGAAACGCATTTTTATCAAATTTTACTATGTTACACATTATTTTTAGTGATTTAAACAAAGCATGCTGAACTTAGCGACATTTTTATTAGAGTCATTTCATTTTATGTTGCAGAGTGCTCTCAAAGTGTAATATTGAACGTTCATTTTGGATTCTTCGAACTGAGATTTAGTGTGCATTCTGACGCATCTTTAGTAACATAAGTAAAGATTGATTACTAAATTACAATTAAATTCATTTTTACTACATTTTTATGACTCAATTTTATTTTTAATTTTAGTATTGTCAGAGGAAGAGACACTTCTCCGAGTAAAAAATCCGAAATAAAATCTCTCCTCCAGCAAGCACAGCATTCAAGCGGAAGGTCGCAGATATTGTTGGGGTTTCTGAATATGCTGTTAATAAAATAAAAGTGAATTTTGACAAAAACCTGTCACTTTCACCGAAAAGAACAAGGAAGCGTGGTAGAAAATGTATAACTACGCACAGAACAGACAGAAAAATTAGGGACATTTGCTTATGAAACAGGAAAAACAGTACTGCTGCACTGACTCAGATTGTTTCGGAGTCAGGTATTGTCGTTTCAAAAAGAATTGTGCAGCAAAGATTGGCAGAAGAGGACCTGGCAGATCATAATCCATTTCGCAAGGCTAAGCTTACAGAGGCGACTCTCCTGCGAAACGAATCTCCTGGGCTCGAGACCATCGTTACATAACTGTGGAAGATTGCAATAAACAAATATATATTTATTAATAGTTTCAATAATTTCTAAGTCTTTTTTGTAATTAAACCATAATTATTTCAATTTCAGGTGTGTTTCTGAGACGAGTTAACTTTTGAAATTTTAGCCGATACCAGCGGAATCCTGGAGAGCAGTTCCACCCTGACTGCATAATAGAAAGGGTTAAACATCTACTAAAGGTCATGGTTTGCTCTACTATAAATACCAAGGGTGTAGGGCGTTTATACATTGTTCAAGGAACAGTGAAACAGGACAAAATAAGGAAATTCTACGAACTCGCCTTCTTCCACAGTCCGCTGTATATATACAGTCCTTCTCATAATTATAAGGGCACCCGTTTTTCTATATTAACTAAACACTGAACACTATTATTTAAACAAATATATTTTTTACTAATTTGAATTTCATTAATAGACTATATTTAAAAAGTTTTATCGTTTTTATATCTTAAAAATCTTTAAATATGGTAAAAAGATGATTTTTCAGGTGTGCACAATTATAAGGACTGCTAGAATTTTGGTAATTTTTTTCGGTTATTCTTTAAATTAATATTTTATGGGGTCTCTTTTTAGGGTTAAACAGTCATACATTCTCTCTGGTATATATATATATATATATATATATATATATACAATTTTTTTTTAATATTCAGTTTCAATACCATTTCATATAGCATATATGATATTCTTAATACATTTAAACTATTTAAAATTGCTTTCCACTTGCATGCACTTTTCTAATATCATAAGTTAAGGTTTTTTCAACTTTTAGGCCATGGGAAAGGCAATAATACAGAAGTTTCTTTCTTCAAGTTATTTCCTATTGCTCTAAAAGTAGAGCAAAAATTTAAGTCTTGTTGAAAAAAATATTATTACCCCTCAAAATCTAACAAAAATCTCATAATTCCACGTTTAAAATTTGCGGATATTCTCTTGATGTTCATAATAATAGAAAAAATTACTAAATTCATTCTGCCTTCAGTAGAAGCAGCTCCCCAGAGCACCATAGATCCACCTTTAAAATGCCCGATTCATATCTGCCTTTAAAAAATCTGCTCTGTCTTTCGCTATCTTCAGATCGTGTCAGTAACTGTTAAAACCATTTGGTTAATCAAGAATAAAATGTTTTTCAACCGAAAATGCAACATTTTACCATTTAATATTGTCTTTATTCAACTTTAACGAAGACGTTCTTTTCCCCATTAAATGCTTATTGATTACTACAGGTTTTTTATTCCTTTTAACATATTATTAATTATTTTAAACATGCACAAATGTGGACCCCAACCTTTCGTTAAAAATTACAAGCAAATTCAGCAGCAGTCATTATGAGTAGAACATTAAGAGGAATTAAGAGTCTTCGATCTCTGTAAAACAACTATGGTTTTGCATCAGATCTCTCTCCTATCGAACCAGCAGTTCAACGTTTGATCACATTTCCTTCAGCAATTTTAGATCTTCGAATTTCATTAGAAATTTGGCGGATTGAAATTATCCTTCCACATAAAAAACACATTTATCATACTTCACTACATGAGCGTTCTTTTTTTCGAGGAATTATTAGTAATGTCCGTCCAAGAAAAATTGAAGACTTATATATGAATTAATCTAGCCCAGTAGTTAACGAATTCGCATGTCAACTGTAATTTATCCGCTTGTAAGTTAAATAAAATGAAAAAATCTTGATTGTCCCTATAATTATGAACACCTAAAGACGTGGAGAAAAAAATATTTTGCATTATTTTTTTTTTATTTTCTTTCATATTAAAAAAATTATAGCAGTTTTGGTTTTTAGAATACTAGATATATTAAGTGCACTTAGTCTTGTTCACAATCATTTTTACATTGTTATTTCAAAATATAAAGTGTCCTTATAAATATGAGAAAGAGTGTATAAACTTATATATATATATATATATTTATTTATTTAACATCGGATTTCTTTTTAATATCGTATTTTTGACGTCTTTTTTTTTCTGTCTTGTGATATTAAAGCAGCAATGACATCAGTTTTGAGCGTTATATGTAGAACATTCAGGCTTTTATTTTTAAGCAAATATCTAACAGAAATTTTAAATTCCTTGGATTTTGAAAGGAATGTCCTGTCCGTAAATCAAAATTTAAAGTTTTTAACAGTAGATTAAAGTATTTAAAATGAAACATAGTATATGTGTATATATATAGTTGAAGGGTGCAAATATTCGGATTATCTTACATATCTTATGAGTGCTTCAAAATGCTTCGTTTTTTAGAAAATGTATAAGAATTAGTTGCTCTGCTCACACCAACACTTCTTTTCCCACTTGCACTTTCAAATTTATTTCTTCTTACCATTTCAAATTAATTACTAAACACTGACTTACAATTTAATTAATTTTTGTCTGTGAACTCATAATCACTGTTTATAGTCAAAGTACTTGTTAAAATCAATTGAATTCTCAATATATATACCCGTTTATATGTATAGGGGAGTCCGGGGCACAGTGAACCACTTTTACACATTTAATTTTTTTTCCACAAAAACTGAAAAAGCAAGATACTTGAAAAAATTAGAAAACATTCTTTAAACCTTTCTTGACATATCTTTTTTTTTTTTTTTCTTTTTTTTAGTAACAATACTTCTAATACATTACGAATAAAAAAATAAATTGTGTGCACTCACAAAGCGGACCACTGTGCCGCATCACCGGGGTACAGTGGTCCACAAACCGGGATACAGTGGACCAACCACTGTTGTTTATATTCAGTTAATATAAGTTACCCATTTTGTTTTCCTAAAATTAGTTTCTTAGGCAATTCTAGTCTAAATAACATAATTCGAACATTTTCATGAAATAAAATTACCAAAATTTAAAGAAAATCAAAATAAATAAGAAATCAAATTAGAGGAAGAATTATATATAAGATTTCCTTTGAATTTTACGTGCCATCGCTAAAACAATAAGATATATTTTTAATTTGTTTATTAATGTTATATAGTTATAAAAATTATGAAATATATAATTAAATCGTATATTACTATTTAAACATTTTTATTAATTATTTTGAGATATAATACTTAACATTATATTTGTGAAATAAGTTTAACTAAAATTATTCTACTTTTATCCTTTATATGTTGTTTCTAAAAACAACAACAATAAATTTATATAACCTACTATTTATTATATCACATAATCATTTTATTTATTTATTTATTTATTCAACTATTTTCCCTTTTCAGAAATTTATTTTAATATAACATTAAGATTATTTTTTTATTAATTATTCTGAGTCACATTATATTTGTATATGTAAATCTAACTAAAATAAATGAAGTGTTAAACATAATTTGGACTTTTAGACGCATTGGAAGGCGACCCACAGTGCCCCATATCCAGACAAAACAAATAATAATATTAAAATTATACATTGACTATAAATATGCTAATATTTTTTATAAATTTAAAAACAACAATATCTTACCTTTTCTTAATAACTGTCCAATACTTGTAGTCAATTGTTCAAGCCTGATTAAAAAAAAAAAAAAAAAAAAAAAAAAAAAAAAAAATTTCAAACATGAAAAATTATTTTGAGCACCCCAAAATATAAAAATTGTTTAAAATGGCTACCTTAGCATTTGGATGTATACAAGTAGTACCATGCTACCATCTATGAGTCTCAATGTAGACTAAAAGAGTTAAATATTAAGAGATTTAAATAGGGGTGGTCCACTGTGCCCCAGTCTCCCCTATATATATATATATATATATATATATATATATATATATATATTGCGGGTTTTGTATCTCTATATATATACTTTTCAACCAGTGTGAAGTGGCGTAACACCTTTAATATAATTACTTTTAAGGTTATAGACAATTTTCATTAAAAAATGCGATTGTTCCTTTTTATTCCGCGCTTCAGCAACAATGAGGGCGATATTTTGAAATTGAAAATCGTAAGCATTAAATATTTATTCTCAATTTCTGTTAATAGGTTTCTCTCAGAAAACATACAGGCAATCAGGCTAACTGCTAAAAACGGGATTTTGAAATCCAGGGAAAATCGAAATTTGTAAATATGGTAAAACTTTAATTTTCGAAATATGACTCAAAACAATCGCTTTTCTACTCACATCAAAGCAAAATTTTTTCATCTTAAATTTCATTTATTTTATTCACAATTTTTACGCGAATTCAAAATGTAAAACCATTCAAATATTTTTCAAAGGCATAATGTACGTCCGTGACTCGAGAAGTATGAAGAAAATCGGTCGATTTTATTTTATGTAAGGAAAATTGTTAACTTACTGACAGAAGAAATGTTTACTAAGATTTTTTTCTTTGAAATATGAAAGGCCTAGCCTCTTATATTCCATACTACATAAGCGCTATCTGTTTTTAATGCATATAATTTCCATATACACTGAGAAAAAGTTTATAGCTTTAATCTGGGACGAATAAGATGGCTTTTTGTGAATTCCTGAACAAGAAATAATAAATAAACCGAATAGACGCGATGATCAAGAATTTTCAGTCTATACTTTTTCAGATGATGAAACAATATTATGTCTATAATGAATATTATGAATCCTTTGTATTTCGAGAAATTCTCGCTTGATTCCTAGAATTGGTATTTAAAATCTAACTAAAGTAAGTGAAACTCTCATCTTTTGTTCGCATTTACTTGGAGAGATTTTAAAAATAGCTTGACCAAAATAATATAGGAAAACGCTTTAAAATTCTAGAGGTATCATTTCTTTTCTAGATATAAGTGACGGTAATTTCCTTCAGTTCAATGATCCCATTTTAAAACAAAAAATTTTAAAATGTCAATAATTATCTTAAAATTTAAAATTTCAATAATAAACTGCACGAACAAAAGTAGGTTTTTCCAAAAAACGATTATTTAGTTTCATATTTTTAATCTAGTTTAAAGAAGCATATTTTAAAATTATATATATATATATATATATATATATATATATATATTAATTTTTTTAATGTTAGAAACTAGTATAAATCAACTGCTCTTTCAACGTTTTGCGATCTTTTATTGAAAGACCCCCTCCTTTAATTCCAAGCTTACAATAATAATCTATATAATATTTCTCTAACGTGGACCAGTTTCAATTATTTTTTGTCGAAACGATACGATAAGCGAGGATAAAAAAATAATATTTATACATTAACAATATTTAAACACGAGGATTTAGCTCAATGGACTAATAAGACATTTGTCTGATGAGATTATTTTACGAAAAAAATGTATTTTTAACAGTTTCTTCAGAATCTTTGCAACCGTCATTTTAAACCTAGCAATATTTTAAAGATACATACAGAATATGAACTTTTGTGTCATAAATTGACTAAAAAACACAATCATAAAAAATACAACCAAAATAGGAATTAATTTATTTTATTTTATTTTATTTTATTTTATTATTTAAAATAATAATAATAATAATAATAATAAGTCATCGCCAACATGACGACAAACATTTAAAAGGCCTATGTTAAAATTGTACTGCCTGTGGAAATATGAAAATTGGGTCGTGAACCATGGATTTTATTTGGAAACCTTTCTTTGAATGATTTCGGATTCACTATTGTACAATATTAATTTGATTTTATTAATAACTTGGTTCCTGGTAAATTAAAATTTTAATTACGCGGTGAAATTGGTATAACATTTATGAGTTTCAAATTTTGAAGGTAAATAAGAAAAGAAATAAAATGCGAATATTTCGCAAGGGTTTTGCTAGTAATAATAATAATTATAATCTATGTATTTTTTTCTCTCACAAAACTTTTAACTAAAATTGAAAATTAATTGGTATTTCTCTCAAAAATTTATCACTAAAAATAGATTTTAGACTGACATTTTAGCAAAAAGCAATAATAAAAAAATATATAAATTCAGACATTCAGTTATTTTTTATTAAAATGTGTTTTTTAATTTAATACTAATTAAGTAAGATAATTAGATAAATATTTTTTTAGTGGAAAACAAAAAAATAACCAAATTGTTACAGTGAAACAGCTAATTAGTCAAATAATTGCTTCATTATTTTTAATTAACTAGCCCAAAAATTTCTTATGAAATGAAATAAATTTATGCATATTCCAGAAACTGTCAAATGAAACTTAAAAAAAAAAAAAAAAAAAATGGAAAATATTAAATTTTTTATTTAGTTGTACCTGGAAATAATTATAAAAGAAAAAAACATCTTTTTTTTTTTTTTTTTTTTTTTTTTTTTTTTTCAAGTGGAAAAAAAATAGTAGTGAAGAATAAAAAGGTAATTTTGATACTTTTATATCCTTAAAAAAAGGTATTTTGTATTTTTGTATGTATACACACACACACACACACATATATATATATACATATACAACTGTACCCTGCCACGCTTTGCTGTGGGACATTGTGGTTGCTTCGATGAGAAATGAGGAACAAAACAAAGCATACGTTTCATAGAAGTTTAATTTTGCAATACTTGCAATATTTTTTGTTATTCCATTGTCTGCGTAGATATAAAGACTATCTGGTTTGTCGAAACGGGCACACGTAACATACAGTTGTCCATGTCAAAAGTAATCCGCATCTAAGTAGTCCATGTCAAAAGTAATCCGCATCTAAAAGTAATCCACACATTTCTAAAGATTGACCTTGAGATTTATTGATTGTGATTGCAAACGCCAATAGAATTGGGAATTGCAGTCTGTTATATTTAAATGGCGTATAGGTCGGAATCATGGGAATTCGTGGAATGAAGACATATTCACCTTTGAAAGGCCCCGATAAAACCGTTGCTTCCACTACGTTATTCATTAATTTTTTAATTGCAAGTCGCGTGTCGTTGCAGAGTTTTGGTTGATAACTTCATGATAATTGGCACACCAATTTTCAATTTTCATATGTGTGGTGGCATCCCTGGTAGACCAAGTGAGTTCAAAAATTCCGTAGGATAATTAACTGCATCATCTGCTTCCACAACGGTGTCTATCGACTTATATGTAATTTCCTTATTTTGAAAGCTGGATTGATCGACATTATTGAGCTGACAGACATCTTTATTCTTCGCGGCAATGATAGCTCGTTCACGGAGCCAATCGTGATTCCTATAATTAATTTGAATATTAGGAAATACTTTTTCGATCAGTTCCTCTTTCGATGTTTCTAAATTACAAAAATTATTAGGAAATGATATTCGTCTTGACGTCTCATTGACTGGCAGCTGTCCGTTCCCAATGTCCAAAACTGCCGTTAGAACACCTCGGCTGATTAATAGTTCTGCAGCTGGACACGCATATTCGTGGTCAATTGCAATGAACGTACATGTTGCCACAATCTTGAAAATTTCAAGCAAGCATTTGTTTCGTCTGCTGGTGTCGATCGAGAAATTACAGGCAATGTTTGTGCAAAATCTCCTACCAGCAACATCAATGCATTTTTTTCTATGAGGCATTATTTCGGTTTCCACAGTAACAGAAGAAAGGGATAAGATTATAACCTCTTTTGGCTTTCACAGCTGTAGGTTGAAAAAAATGAGAGACAGGACAAAAGTTTAATCACGAGAAACTTTCATTTTGGAATGGCCAAAAAACTTCATGGCATTTCAGACAAGCATTTATTTTATTAATAGAGCAAACACATTTTCGTTTCTTACGAAGTTAACATTACTGACGGAAAGAGAAACTGTTGAGAAGTATTTACATTTTAAGATAGGTATAGTCCGAGATACGAAAGTTTGAGAAAAAAATAATTGCGACACGAAATCACGAAGCGTAACAGACGAAGAATCTGACTACATAAACATTAATCGCGATAGGACATTTCGGAGCAAAAATGGGAAAGTTATTTCCTTTTCTAAAAAAAACTAAAAATTTTATACAGATGCATTCATCGAAAATCAAACATTTTTAACTCATACATTAACAAAAAAAAAAAAAAAATCACACATCAGCATTATTTTTCTTTTCATTTTTTATTGAGCACACGCTAATATAAAATTCATCGAAATAAAACATTTTTAACTACCGCGTGCTCATTCATTCACAAAAATAAAATAGTGAAACATCAACATTTTCATTTTTTATTGAGCACGCACTGTATAAAATAAATGGTAAACATAAAGAAAATTTGCATTGTCAATATGGCGAGTTTGCTGGTACCGTTAAAAACAGGGCCCGACTATGCTTTTTGAAGACCCGGGGCACTGATGCTATTCGGAGGCCCCCATACCCTGCTCTAAAGAGCTCACCAAAAGAACCCATTCTCAAGATCAAAAATAAATAAATAAAATTAGTGCGTTTTTTAATTTTTTC
The DNA here is from genome assembly GCA_963930645.1 of Salticus scenicus. Lineage (NCBI taxonomy): Eukaryota > Metazoa > Arthropoda > Arachnida > Araneae > Salticidae > Salticus > Salticus scenicus. The sequence continues at coordinate 133,737,198 of OZ005655.1, forward strand.
CTTCAATTATACCTTCTATTTCCTCATATATATATATATTTTTTTTTTTAGCAACCTATAACAACAAAATCATTAGTTTTATATTCAAGACAAATGAAAAAATGTAGCACATTAATCAGCCAATGTGTAGGAAATTAGTCACAAAATTTTACAATTGTTTAAGCTCTCTAATAAAATATAGAAAGAAAAATGTAATAATTTTTTGTTTTTAATATACATATAATGAAGAAATTTGTACTATTACTTCTCAATTTTTGGAAATGAGGCCCCCTAAATTTGGAGGCCCTGGGCCAGTGCCCCGTGTGCCCGTGCCATAATCTGGCCCTGGTTAAAAAGGCTGTTTTCTCGTGGTCGCGGGTATGTTACTGACTCGAAAAATAGATAAAAACTATCTTTGAAGCGGGCTGTATATCGTGTCAAAACTTGAGATCATTCGGTGCTGAACATTTTGAATTTTTGAGCCGTACACAAACCAACTTAATACTTTTACATATAGATGTAAGATATTTTCCAATTTTATGATGGATAAACATGATTTCCAAACAACGATTTCTGAACAGAATTCTTAAAACTGAGTGACTAGCGCTTCAAGGTATTGTTTCAGAGTAAATTCAGTGCAGATAAAATATATTTATACAATATAATTACATTCTGTGAGATTTAGAAGAAAAATCAAATTGAGAAAATAACCAAAAATAAGATTCTTACGTCGCAAAAAAAATTGAGAATCTTTATTTAACAAATCTAAAATATAGCTACAGACTACTTTTGATGAAAACGTTTTACAGATGAAAGAATCATCTTTTTAAAAATAATATCTAACTAAACACTCTTGTCATAGATTTAATAATTTGTACGATTAACGAGAAAATTTAACTGTAACAGTAAGTGAAAATTTACCGATAAATAAAATTTTACTCTTTAATTTTTAAATAATTTTGTAGCAAAATTTCTTAAAGTTTTAAAGAATACATTTCCAATTCAAACGTTTTACATCTGACTGCATGAATTATTATTTAGAAATTATTTTACACTTATAATTTTTCAAGATTATACTTTGGCATCATATCCGTAAATACACCATATATATGAGATTTCAGTTTCGGTTGGTCTTGGAGAGTTGCTTTCTTGAAGTTTAGAAGTAAACATTTGGATATGAAATTTCATAGATGGTCACATAAAATTTGCTGTTTTATGTTTAATCAGCTAAACGAATTTGTCAGAATGACTTTTCTTTACTGGTGATTTTTTTAAATCTATTTGTAAATATTATTAAAGCTATTTTTACAACAATTATAATACATATAGTTAGGTAATAATTTATAATAAAAAAAAACTTTGCTGATTTAAATAATAGATAGTAGTATTAAATGTAACTTATTTCTTGATTATATAAGATAAACTTTTAATTAATTCATATAAATATTTATATGAATATATTGCATATAAAACACATGAATCGCAAAAGCTTTAAAAATTTTATCCATTTCAAATTCAAGTAAATATATGATTAAAATATATACTTAAATCCCTTTTTACCTTTTTAAAATATACAGTATTTTATATATTGCGGGACATTATGTATATACATTATCTAGTATAATAAAGCATATCTCTAAAAAAAAAAAATAACGTGCACGATATAAATGTTTATATAGTTATTACATTATTATATTTTTATTTGATCTTTAAACAGTATACAGTAAAAAAACTACATATGAAGAAAACGAAATTAATCTTCTATTAGATCTTGTAAAATATTCAGTAACCATATACTGAAAATTCTTAAAAGAAAAAAAAAATAGTTATTTATTTCTTTTAATTATATAAATACTTTAAAAATCATATATAATTGCGTAACTTATGCATGTCATACAAAATGATGTACATTACATTAAATAAAAAAATAATAATAATATATTTTGAGCGTAAATTAAACAAAAAAAAATGTATGGTAGTTAACTAAAGTAGTAGACAAAAAACAGAAATTTCAAACACAAAGAAGAAAATGAAGATAAAAATATTTTTTTAATAATAAAATAAAACTGAATTTTATAAAATGCCATTCTTTAATCTCTTTCTGATGATATGGTTATAATTTCAAATAAAAATTTAATCTCCTTTTGAAACGCATTTATAATTATTCATATTATTTTTTTTCTTATATTCATATTATATTGTATATAAATATTTTTCTGGCTCTCTTAAGAAAAGGGTATATGATAACCAGACGTAATAAAACGAAAGAAATATTTATCGATCTGCGATTACGGTCTCCCTGTCCGTGTAATCTAAGCAACTAATAGAAATAACTCATCTGGAAGAATGAGCTTAGTGGGAAAGAAAATAAGAGTTCGAACAATTGACTTTACTCTTAAAAAGATACGAGGACTCTTCAAAGAGCAATATATGTGTATTGTAACTAAATAAAAAGTTCTTAGTTATTTTTGTGTCTAGAAAGAAAAATAATAGCTCTTTAAATGTGAAAAAATGTAACCTCTATTTGAAATATATAAATTTTATCTAAATATTAATATATATAATGATCCTCATCTGTCATGAACGAATCCGGTTAGTACCGCTTCAAAACAGAAACTTTTGGCAGCCATTTTTTTTTTTCCGTTTGTTCAATTCACTGAGCTGGTTCAACTTACGGAAACATACATATAATATGTTTTGTATCGCACGTATTCTTATTTATTTTCCCTAAAACCTTGAAAAACTATTCAATTGTAATGTTTAAAGATATAAACTAAATATAATGGATCACTGACTATTATAAACATGAATCTATAAACAGAATTATGTAACTTCATGATTGTAAGCAACGAGATATATAAATTAGAGTGCTGATTCAATGGATGAAGGATTAGCTTTCCGTGGTTCAAGATGAATCACGTGACATGCTCCAATAGGTTGCTGTGTTTGTTATCGCTATTTTGGCATTTAAAATATCAGTTCGACAAATTATCGTTATTATTAGGTAACATGATAGTCCTATGACCGAAATAAATTGTTTTTAAAATAATTTTACACATATTTCACATTTTAATAAATAATAAAATACCTTTTTTTTCATCGTTTCCCAACAAAGTTTAAAAGTGATTATAAAAGAAAATTTAAACTTTTAAAGAGCTAAATTTAACAACAAATAATAATTTTTCAACTATTTTTAAGCATTTTGTCTGTTAAAGTTCAACTACACGAAATAAAAAAGAAGTAAAATCAAAATCAAAATGGTTTAGAACAAAAGAATATTAAACTACGTAAAGTAAGCAAAAACATTGAAACCGTTGCCATAGAAATTTACTGAAAATGAGCTGTTACCAAGGAAACCACCGAATACGCAGGTGCAAGGAGAGCATGTCACATCACTCATCTTGGACCTTCTCAAGGGTTACCATTTATCACTCTACTTTATATATCTCGTTGATTGTAAGCAACGAGATATATAAAGTAGAGTGATAAATGGTAACCCTTGAGAAGGTCCAAGATGAGTCATATGATATGCTTTCCTTGCACATGCGTATTCGGTGGTTTCCTTGGTAACAGCTCATTTTCAGTACATTTCTATGGCAACGGTTTCAATGTTTTTGTTTACTTTACGTAGTTTAATATTCTTTTGTTCTAAACCATTTTGATTTTGATTTTACTTTTTTTTTATTTGTTGTAGTTGAACTTTAACCGACAAAATGCTTAAAAATAGTTGAAAAATTATTATTTGTTGTTAAATTTAGCTCTTTAAAAGTTTAAATTTTGTTTTATAAACACTTTTAAAGTTTTTTGAGAAACGATGAAAAGAAAGGTATTTTATTATTTATTAAAATGTGAAATATGTGTAAAATTATTTTAAAAGCAATTTATTTCGGTCATAGGACTGTCATGTTACCTAATAATAATGATAATTTGTTGAACTGATATTTTAAATGCCAAAATAGCGATAAAGGGCCAAACACAGCAACCTATTTGAGCATGTCACGTGATTCATCTTGAACCACAGAAAGCTAATCCTTCATCCATTGAATCAGCACTCTAATTTATATATCTCGTTGATTGTAAGCAACGGAATACCAAATAAAAACAAACCAAAACTGTTGCCATTCAGAAAATGCAAATTCCAAATGGATTCCGAATGAACGACTCTTTGACTGTTTCTACGAAAAAAAAAAAAAATGCTTAAAGTATTTCTAAAACATATTAAAGCCTTAAAACTCTTAAAATATTTGTAAAAGCATATTAAAGTCTTTAAATATTTTTATCAAGCTTCATTGTTTGCTTACATTGTAAGGTATGATTGGCGTCGAGTTCAGTACGTAAATGACGCCAGTTGATTTTAGTTTTGAAATTAGTGTAAATTTATAGTTGGGATAGAATGTTTGGTTGGGCAAGTAAAGGTCACCAGTTGAAATGAGTATTGAAAGTAGAGTCAGTAGAGTAGTCTAAGGTGATAATGTCGAGTCAAGATAAAATGTTCGGTTGAGAATGAGAAAGTCCCTAGCTGGATCCCGGATATTTTGGCGATGTTGCGGGTGAGATAGCTGGTTGGAAGTATCGAGTAGAGTTGAATTTGGGTTAGCATGGAGTGTCTGTAAATATTGGATAGTTAATTAGAAAATACGCAAGGAAAGTGATGACGTCACTGGCCGTCAGTGGATGCAAAAAAAAGATTTCCTATATTAATCGCCTATTGGATTTTTTGTAAAAAATTATTAAAAATTGAGGCAAATTATTTCCCGATTTTAATCTCCATATTTCGGTATAGATATGTATTAGTTATCGTCTGCATGCGTTAGATTAAGTTGTTTTTGCTGTAAAATTGATAAAATTTAAATTTTAAATTTCAAAACTCTAGAAAAGAAATGGCAAACTTTCATATTCGATTCAAAACATAAACATTTCATTTCAAAGGATGATATTTACACAATAAATATCCAACTAATATACTAATTAAAAGGAAAATGATAAATATTCTATCATAATTTGAAGTCAAATTTGTTTTCAAATGTCTAAATAAAGTGTCTGATATAAGATACTCATATGTTGCAGCGGAATAGATTTAATATATCTGTCATCCTTGGCGGAAAAAAAAATATCGCCAAATTATTTTGGCGAACATATTTAATTCCTTTCAAAAATCATGGTTATTTTAACAACTTATATTAAGAGAGCGATGAATTATATGAAACAATATTTCGTACAATACATATTACGAAAATAAACATCTGTCATGTATATTTTCGTATTATGTTTTTAATCGCCAAATAGAAAAAAACGCAAAAGATGACACAGTTTTGAAACTTAAAATTTTGTCAATTTGACAGAAAAATAACTCAATCTAACACATGGATACGATAGCATATCTATACCCAAATACAGGTATTAAAATCGGGAAATAATTTTTCCCGATTTTCAATAATTTTTTACAAAAAATCCAATGGACGATTAACATAGGGAATCTTTTTCTTGCATCCACGGAAGGTCAGTGACGTCACACTTCGCTTGCGTATTTGAAAACAGGATCTTCGATAGTCTTAAAAAAAAGTATTTTGGTAAAATGAACTGAATAGTTTTTTACTTTCTCTTACCCATAGGGTCGAGAAAGTATTGTTTTAGGGTCAAATTTTCAAGCGTGGATTTTTGTTATACTTACATGTTCTGAGGTCCCCTGAATACGAAAATCATGTTTTTAGCGAATGGTCTCTCTGTGTGTTTGTCTCTCTGTCTGTGTGTCTGGATGTCTGTATGTCTTATCAGCATATCTCAAGAACAAATAGTAGCAGAAAATCCAAACTCGGTATTCTAAATGTGTATCATATAGGGATGCTACACTAAGATTTCGTTGAGATGAAGCAAATGGTTCGTGTACAGGGACATTCAAAAGTATTTAAATACATTACGTCTTTGGGGGAAATTGCAGGTAGGTAGAATTTAACATCTATAGACTGCGCTAGACCAAATAAAACGAATATATATTTTTTGTAATAGAGATAATCAACTAGGAAATTTTTTTTTTGTGTATGTAGGAGCCTCGCCGCCCCCCCCCTCGAGGGGAGTAAAATTTCAAGATGGGTATCTTTCAAAAGAGCTCGACAATACGTTTAAAACGAATAGTTACATCGATCTGCGATAATTTAAAATAAAGTTATTGATTCTTTTCAATTTTTTTTTTTTTTTTTTTTTTTTTTTTTTTTTTACTTTAATATTGAGAATAAATTCCTTTTTTTTTTTTTTTTTTTTTTGGATATTTAGTGTTATACTACCTCTCTAATATGGAAATCGTCTGTATTATCATACAAGATAAGTTTTTTAAATAATAATTTTAATAAATAATTTTTTAAAAACAGAAATATTTTTTAATAACCGAATTAAATTCTGTATAAATGTAGGTGCATTAATGAAACGACGGGTTGAGGACGGCCAGAACTAATTACCATATAAAACTCTTCCGAAGCCTAATTTGAATTGCTCAACATAGGTTTACATAACAGTACTCGTTATCTTACCTTTTAATATCCAACCTGTACTTATAGTATTAAATTTCAGGGTAAGAGAAAGTCGTGTGGGTGACACACCAGATTATTCTTATTATGAGGACTTAAAATAGAGCACTTAACGGAACACTGGGATGTGTTGTTGCTGTTGTGGTTGTCGGGCCTATATTTTTTGTCAGCGAGCAGTTTTTTTTATTGTCATTCATATTTATTGATCGGGTAGATTTTTTTTAATTTCAGAACGAAAATTATAAAATATCGAAACACATTTGATTTATAAACAAAAATCGAAACTACATTTAAATGATCAGGTGGTAATCTTCATGTTCTAAACATTGTTTTCAAGATTTATTGTTCACGTTCCGTCATTTTTGACGGGGTTATATACTAGTTACTAAATATTTAAACAGGGTGTCGAAAACAAATTTTCTTGTGAAAAATAATTTTTTAAGTTTTGAAACAATGCTGCTATATATCGAACAGAAGAGAAGCACAACTTTAAAATTCAACAATTAGGACAAGGAAAAAATATTAAAAAAACTGTTGCATAAAAATGTGTAATTGTTGAGTTTCAGTGAAAAAACAATGAATGTTTAAGGGTTCAAATAATTTGTTAAATATATATTCATCATTCATTAATTACATATTTAGATTATATATATATATATATATATATATATTCATATTTTCAGTAAAATTCCTTCAGTGAAATATCCTTCAGTGAAATTTCAGGCAAAATATTTCTTATCATATAACAGATAGTTGAAATTTACAGTATTTAGAAATAATGGAGGTGTCTTATAAAAATACTTTTCTCAATCAAGTGAATTCGGGATTTCTTTATTCATAGAAATAAATGTTTTTATATGAAGTTTAATTCTTAAGCATTAGTGATTTATTTAATATAATCACGTTCAAGTAAATATCCTTATTATTGTATACCAATGACACAAGCAATGAATGGTAATATCTAATACTTCCACAAAAAAAAAAAAAAAAAAAAAAAAAAAAAAACAGCATCATATTAAATATTGTCTCATCAATGTCATTTTAAGTAAATATATTAGTAAATTACATAAGTAAATATATATTTGTGTATCTCATTTTATTGCAAGTTTTTTCGTTGAAGTATCAACAAAACAGAGTTCTGTAGTTTATCTAGATTTAAATACACTAATATTCAGATTTTCCCTCTACATCCTAATTCACATGCTTACAACATTGATAGCATTTGGATGCTTCTGATTAATTATATATAAAGATATTGCTCCTTTCTGATTTTTTTTTTTTTTATGTCATTCTTAAGAATTCGCTATTTAACTACCATATGTAAAAATTCCAAAAATATTTTAGATTTTGAGAAACTAAGATTAAAAAATAAATTTATATTGAGATTTAAAGTGACATTTTTATCCATACGTTACAGGTATTAATTGCAGTTGCGAGTGATTTTGGAGATAATTATTGTATATGTTAGATGTTCTATTGCAAATAAGTAAAAATTTAATGGCAAAACAGGTGTTGTAATTTTCTATGTGTGAATTTCGCGCATATTAATAATAACTATTTTAATGGGATTTTATAAGCATGACAACTGCTGCCACAACCCCTGTTTATAGACAATATATATATATATATATATATATATATATATATATATATATATATATATATATATATAGATAGATAGATAGATAGATAGATAGATAGATAGATTGATTGATAGATAGATAAAACATTTTTTTCATAGTTATTCTTTTATTAAGATGTAGCCTATAAATAAAAATAGACGCACCAAACAGTAATCATTGAATAGGGCGAAACTGTGTATGCGCATACTTTATAAAAGAATATGCAAAGAATGCACTTTTGACGACGAACGAATGGCAAGTGGGATTGTCAGCGCATCCATCCGAACAAAGTATTAGAATCTTGCATAAAACAGAGGTTATTTCAATACTAGGACGTAAATCTATCGAATGCGGTTGCGTCGACTTACGGAGATTACACAAATACCTCGCAAACGGGTTTGAAGTTGGTATACGCATATGCTACTGTTTGGGTGCGTACAGAGTAATTCAGTACCGGTGCGACAAACTTATAGGATATTTAGGGGACACAAAGATGATTCGCAATCACATAGCAGTCCATGGTCGTAAATGCAATCCTAATGACACAGGGGTTGTTAAAGGATTTAATTATTAGAAAACTTGTAACTTATCTTAAGCTTTTGGCCTTTATATGTCTTGTCGCAATCATCATGTATTCTTAGATTTTATCCTAACACTTCTGCAAGAGGTTGTTGGCAGTTTTCTTTAATCCCTTAACTTTTGTGTACGCAAAATCCACAAGATTTCACCACACTCCCTGTTTCTTGTTTCCTTCATATTTTAGGGAACTAGAAAGCATCACCAGCTTCTTATACTATTTAAAACGTATTAAAAAATATCAGTTAAATGAAAATGCCAATCATTCATAAGCTTATTTTAAACAGGCTTTTAAATTTAATAAAATTAGAACCATATGGATGTGTCTTTAAACAATTATAAAAGAGTTATTTCGTTAGGATTGCATTTCCGACCTTGCATTGTTATGTGATTCTGAATTATCTTTGTGTCACCTACATCTCCTGTAAGTTTTTCGCACCACAAGCAAATCACCCTGTGTATGGATTTTGATTAAAGTAGGCAGTATGAGCGAATTATAGGATAGTTCGATCGGAAAATGCTACAGTTTTTACTCTAATGGGTGAAACTCAACCGTACAGTTTCAAAAAGGTAGTGTTGAAATAAAAGCGTCATCAGAATGCAAGGACAAAAAATTGTTGGTTGGGCGGTGCTTCCAATATATAATGCGTCATTATGAAAGATTCTGCGTGTAACTGGTAATGTAGTTATTAAAATTACCATGCATAAGTGATTCACTAAATTGAGTGACGGGTACTAACACATCGACATATTCTCACCATTGCGCACCACAAGGTGAAACACAGTGGTGCAATTTGCAGTGGTGCGTTTCATTCCACCTGGAATCACATGGCTTCGAACAGAACTGTTATGTCCCGCATTGAATTGTATCCAATGCCCTCCAAAGACTTGTTCTGAGACGTCTAAAACAAAGAAGGGGGAGTAATACCTATAGTCTATATATCTATGTAACATAATAAATAACCAAACTATTACATTATAAAACATCCGTTATTATTGGTGAAATATAAAATTTTAATCACAAATACATTTTAAGCAAACATAAAATTTACAACCTAGATTATTTATAATATTCGCAGTAAGCATACATTTTATTTCATCATTTTAAACAAATCGTTTAATTTTTATTTAGCTTTTTGAAGTTGATACATTTTGTACATCAAAAGTAATTGTCTTTTCTTTTGAGCTTTAATTCGGTTTATTTCCCATTCCTTTCAAAAATATTTATTTTAATCATTTTAGTAAGTGAATTCTATTTTAATGTTTTAGACTTTTTAACTATAAACAAATTGTGATTCTGATTTACAGTGTTAATGCGCAAAACAATTCTAGTTTATTTATTTGCTTATTTATTTTTTATAGTTTTTTTCAAACACAGAACAAAAGCAAAAAATTTCTATAAATCTGGATTTATTTTCTTTCATTATTTGCTTCAAAAGAAACTAAAATGCAAAATGTTTCATAAATTTAACTCATGAAGCTAGTAGTATTGATCCTAAAACTCTTTCTCTATTAAAAAAGAAGGAAAAATCATGCGGTACGCATTGATTATTAACACTTCCAACTGTACGTAATTGTTGTATCGTATAACTTTCAATGTTCTCTTTCTACGTTATCATACAACGGACAGACAGAAGGACTGAAAGGCATACATATAGACTGACGCAACTCATAATCACTTTTAAACATTGTTGGAAAGTTGAAACCCGAATAAACTACTACGTCAGAAACGCCAAAGAAAAATACTTGAGATGCATACCGCTGTTTCGGTAGCCTTAAGCGTACCGTCTTCTTTTTGCACTGAAGACGGTTCGCGTAACCGAAACAGCTGTATGCATCTCAAATATTTTTCTTTGGCGTTTCTGACTTAGTAGTTTATTCGGGTTTCCACTTTCCAACGCCAAGTATACTGTTATTATTGGTTGGAAAGTGTTAAAAATGCTTAACACAAAAGTAAATGCAGACTTTAGATTTTAATTGCAGTCCTTAATGTATTAGAATAATTTAGTGTAGTCCTGTAAAACTGAAAGTTAACCATATCACATTCTATACGAAATATTATTTTGGCGTATTAAAAATAATTTTCACTTTTTTTTAAATATATTTTTTTTTTTTTATTATTTATTTATTTATTTATTTATTTATTTTTTGCAGAAGGAAGTTATTTAAATGTGATTTATAAAAAGGTCTGTACTAAACAGAATGTAATGAGATTTTGTTGGGGTTGCCTTTGTACACACACCAGTTTTACAGGACCTATTAATGCCATTTTAAATAGGGAGCATTCCATATAAAACTTGAATAACATATATAAATTTCTAAAAGTTTTGTAAATATTTTCGGACGCCAAAAATGCAATTACAGCAAATTTCCGATAAAAGTCTTTAATAAATGAATATTTCTGCGTGACCCAGTAAATCTAAAGCTAATGAAACTACATTCTATAGAAAGCATTTTTTGTGCATATAAATAACAAATTTCAATTTCATTAAGATTTGTGCAAAGTAAAGTTAATAAAATTTGGTTTATAGAAGTACCTTTAGTAAAACGCAATGTTTTGGAATAATTTCGGGTGATACTGTTCACCAACCAGTTGTAGTATTTACTCCATTTTCATTAGAAAACATCCGAGAGTGAACTTGAGTAACATATTTCAATTTCATTAAGATTTGCGCAAAGGAAACAGTTAAAATATGGTTTATAGAAATACCTCTCATAGAACATAGTACTTTTGTATACATTCGGGTGTCACTGCACGCAAACCAGTGGACGTATACACTACATTTTCAATAGGGAACATCCGATAGTGAATTTGAATAACATATATCAGTCTCAGGAAATTCCATGAATATTTACTGGAGTTAGAGCACGGACAGACAGACAAGCTGAAGTCATTAACACTTTTCAACCTTGTTTGAAAGTGTTAAAAAACTGTTTACAGGCCTGCTAATAAAAAATCTGAAGAAATCATTTTTTAATAGTTTATATCCTATAACGCACTTATTTGATTCATTTTGATTTCTTGATATTTTTTAATTTTATTTATTGAAATACTTAATACACTTTTAAACTCACTATATAATTATTCCAATTAAGTTTATAAAAATATTCATAAATGTAATGCTTTCTCTCTTTCTCTCTGTCTATATATATACAAGGTGGCCATAATTAAACTTGGTCTATTCAGAGCACTATGTTGCTGTAACTAAAATACGGATTGAGACAAAAAATTTATATAGACATTTCAAAGGATGCGCTGAAACGTTCGGCAAATATATATATAATTTTAAAAATTTCGCTCTGAGGGGACATACATCAAAATACAAGCAAGCATGACAGTCAAAATGCTTTAAAAGTTATGTAACAAATAACTGTTGCTTATTTAAATATTTTTAAACCTTACCATAATTAAAATTGTTATTCATGCATTTGGCAAAGGCTTTTGTTGAAAAATTTTACAGTTGAGAAAGGGATTACCCGTTCATCTTCATTTCTTGGCCGGCCCATTCCTCTAATCTTTATATGTGGGATTTTTGGTTATGGACCATTTATGGACCATGTCCAGATTTTTCCTCATCGTTACCTCATCGTTACCCCATCGTTAGAAAAAAAAATCGCAAATCACACACACACAAAAAAGTGTGCTTTTGGAAATGTTCTAAGGAAGTCGCATAGCTTTTTTCAACATCTTTGTTCCACATTTTGTAGAGTTCTACTCAAAAATCCGGAATTAGCGAAATTTCCCGCTAAAAATCGTTTCTCCCCTTCTCCTCTTAAAAACTGAAAGTTCCTAAATTGCGAAATTTTTTTATTTGTACTTATGTATAGTCTCCCAACGTGAAATATATTTATTGTGAAGTAATTTGGAGTCGAGTTATGCTTACAAACGTTTTTTTTTTTACATTAACACCCCACGGGGAGGGGTAACGAAAGGGAATTTCAAAAAAGTTAATAGATATAATTTTAAGTTGTGTAAAGATCTAAATTCCTGCCAAGCGCCGTTGAATTCAGACAAGCCGTTCTCACGTGATATCCGGACAAAAATAGCGTTGCAGATATACAGAGACGATTACGTACACGCACAGAGAGACAAAATTTTCTGAAATCATTTTTGGCTTTCATGGTGTGTGAAACGTGAATGTACCGCTTTTTTTTTTTTTTTTTTTTTTTTTTATTCTGACAAATTTACAGACAAAAGTCTGATTTTATTAATATAGATTTTTATTATATGGTATATGTCGATCCCATAATCTGTGCATGTAGCGAGTTATAATGCTGGGCCTAAATATTTTATGTATAAAGACATTATTATGTATACAAATTTCTAGGATTTTTTTAATAATAAAATTTATAATTATTAAATTTGTTTTGTATGTGTGTAAATATTACAATAATAACTAACTTTTTTATAACGCTTATTATTAAATAATGACTCTTTTCATTCTAAGAAAAAAACGAAAAACCGAAAATTAAATCTATATTAATATAAAATCATACTTTTGTCTGTACATTTGTAAAAAAAAAAAAAAAAAAAAAAAAAAAAAAAAAAAAAAAATGCGGTATGTTCACGTTTCACACACCATGAAAGCCAAATATGACTTCAGAAAATTTTGTCTGTCTCTGTGTTGGTGTGTCATGGTGTTCGTATGTCTGTAATGCTATTTTTGTCCGGGTGTCACTTGAGAACGGCTGTTCGGAATTCCACGGCGCTTGACAGAAATTTAGATTTTTACCCAACTTAAAAATATATCTATCAACATTTTCGAATTTCCACTCCGTTCCCCCTCTGAAAGGGCGCGGGTGGTGGAGTCTAAAACACGTTTGTAAGCATAACTCGGCACCAAATTACTTGTCACTAAAGAAATTGCACATGGGGAGACTAGACATAACTACAAATAAAACAATATCTGTGTTTTGGGAATTTTCGATTTTTAAGGGGAGGGTCGGGAAAAGTCGATTTTTGGCGGTAAATTTCGAAAATTCTGGATTTTGGAGTGGAATACTACCAAAAATGGAACAAAGATGTTGAAAAAAAGTATGAGAATTTCTTATAAATATTCCAAAAACACATTTTTTTTTTTGGGTGGGGGGGGGGTTACGAGGGGGCAAAATCGAGACATCTCTTTTAGCGCTAAATTTGTTCTGAGAAATCTATTGGAGCTACGGTCACGAATTTTGGTGCTTGGATTGTTCATATGTATCCAACACCTAAAGTAACGGGATTTATCGAAATTACCCCTGTTCTCCCCTTTGGAAGGGACAGAAATCAGAAACACCTTTGTAAGCATAACTCGGCTCCAAATTACTTCACAGTGAAGAAATTGCACATGGCAAGACTACACATGAGTACAAATAAAACATTATTTGCGATTTAGAACATTTCGATTTTTAATGGGAGGGAGGGGGAAATCGATTTTTGGCGGGAAAATTTGCAAATTCCGCATTTTTGAGTATAACTCTACCAAAAATGGAACGAGGATGTTGAAAATAGCCATGCGTCTACTTTACGATAATTCTAAAATATGTTATTGATTTTTTCTAATCTGCAATTTTTTTTAGGGAGGGGGGGGTATGTGTTACGAAGGGCAAACTCGAGACACCCTTTTTAGCCCTAAATTTATCCTGGGAAATTTATGAGAACTGCGGTCACAAAGTTTAGGTGCTTGGATTGTTTATATGTATCCGACACCTATAGTAACCGAATTTATCGAAATTTTCTCCTTTCCCCCTGGCGGGCAGGAAGCAAAAAACAAAAGCATTGCTCGGCCCCAAATTACTTCACGGTGAAGAAATTGATTATGAGGTGACTACACTTGAGTATAAATATAACATTATGTGCGATTTTGGAATTCTTGATTCTTAAAAATGGGAAAGGAGAAATCGTTTTCCGGAGGGAATTGTCAGAAATTCCTGATTTTTGAGTAGAAATCTACTAAAAATGGTAGAAAAGCATTAAAATCAGCCATGTGTCTTCTTTAGGATATTTCAAAAACACATAATCGTTTTTCTTTAATTTTCGATTTTTTTTTGGGGGGGGGGGAAGTTACGAAGAAGCAAATCAGAGACCCCCTTTTTAGCGCAAAATTTGTCTTGGGAAATCTCTGAGATCTGTGGTTACGAAATTTCGTGCATAGATTATTTATATGTATTCGACACTTATTGTAACGGAGTCTTACGAAATTCCCCCTTAACCCGTTAGGGTCGGGGGTTGGGAATAAACACGACTAAAACCCCCGTTTGAATTCATCTTAAATTAACTTAGAATGGCGAATTTTGTGTGTGGATGTTGATTTAGTGTACGCATTATGTACTTTGGCCAGATTTCGCAAAATTTCGTAATTACCCGCTGGGGAAGGACAAGTAATAAGCTGGTAAGTTGCTGCCGAAGGCAGTGGGGACCTGGTCGCTTCACGTTTCGAACGAGAAAAACCTCTACCGATAACAGAAGGAACTTAGGTTATTAATAATGATATGGAATTTTGACAACTCGTTAAAATATAGTGGTCAGCGAACCGGGCAAAGCCAGCTAGTTTTTAATAAAAGCAATTATTTGTGCTATATATTTATTTTGAATTTCAAATTAGTTTATGGTATTTATTACAAAAAGAAAAGAATCAACCCGTAATTGCTTATTTATTTGTTTACTAAATTATTTGTTTTACTATATTAGAATACATAGGTAAAACTGTTTCTATGTACCACAGTATAAATATTTATGAGATCATTACTTATTCTGGAATAACATTATTATTGCTGTACGTAAACATTTTATGCATACAAGGCATTAATTTGTTTTATACGTTTGTTAATGGATTTTCCTGAGCAATAGATTTCATCAGTATAAAAGTTCTTGTATGCATGTAAATAATAATGTTGTCTTCTTATAAATTTGATCATTAAACATAGAAGAAATATTTTACTAATTCAAGTTAATTTTGTTTTTCAGAGTTAAATCGGGAAAAGCAAAAATGAATTATATGAAAAATTTTCAAAATTTGTAAAATTTATATACTTTTTGAGAAAACTTTCGAAGCAGAAATGTATAAGTAGGTGCTTTTAAATGTTTTTTAATTAACTTAAATTATTTAAAGCAGAGAAAGGTAAAAAAATATATATTTTTTAAATATATTAACGTAACGCTAGATATATTTTTTAAAAGAAAACAAAACGTGTTGAAAAATAAACACCTGTAAATTTAAAGGTTTGTTTTACTTTCCGCTTAGAAAAATATTTTCTTTATTACTATATTATAATTTAAAATGTTGCTTAATTTTAATTGCCAATATTAATTGGTGTACATATATATATATATACAGGGTGATAATTTAAAAGAGTACCCGGTTGTTTTTCTTATTACCCTTAAATACGACGGATATGGCAACTATTTTAACACTGA
Source organism: Salticus scenicus (assembly GCA_963930645.1). NCBI lineage: Eukaryota > Metazoa > Arthropoda > Arachnida > Araneae > Salticidae > Salticus > Salticus scenicus. Next base: position 133,753,292 of record OZ005655.1, read on the forward strand.
AGTAAAATTGCTTGAACCTTGTTTAGGCGTGGAAGGTAATTTCCAACACTGTCGGACTGCTACAACTTTATCTGTGAAGTAAAACAGAAATGGAGAACAGAAATGTTTTTATTAAACAATATAACATATCAATAGTTTTCTCTTGTTCTAACATTAAATTAATTTCTAAAACGTTAAATGTGCTCTCCTTTTATTTTGTTTACAGATTTGCGATATGTTATAAACTTTTAATATTTTCCTTCCATGTTAGCAGATAATAACATTACAAAATATTGACTATCAAGCAATAATTGCATGCATTCATTCAAACATTCTCTTTACTTCCTTTTACATAAAATACTGTTGCGTACTTGGGGGTTCGTGAGTTGTCCGAGAATGAAAGGCCAAACGTACAGAAATTCAGTAATTTATTCACAGAAAATTCCAGAAAAATACAGGTCTATAAACCAAGTATCAGCTTCAATTCAACCAGTAAACACAGCTTAAACAACAGCTGTCAATAGCAAATCCACAGTACAAACTGTACAGCGATAACACTTGAAGCAAGTCTCTTTCAAAGAGGCTCAAAACAATGCAAGCATTAGCGAAGCTGGCTGAGAACTGAAATGACTAACTCGCCTTGGCGGTAATATTCCCCTGTAGAAAAGTGTGGAATGTTCCCGAAATTTTCGTATCTCATCCACCAATGAGATTAGAGCTTCCTTATTTGGTATATCCCTTATAAGGATTTTCTCGCCAAGGTCGCCAAAAAACTCGCCAAGGTGGGAAAAAGTCGCCAAATCCATTATCTGCCGTTTTGGGCCTTTCCAATGCGTTTCTAAGGGAAAACAAGGCTATTTCAACGCTAGAACGACTAGAAATGCAGAAAATTAGCACTTTATCAACTTACTAAACCTCTTTGAAAGAATTTAAGCAAAAATAAACACAATTATTTACAATTTTGTAACACTGCCCCCCTCCTAAGGACTGCACGTCCCGGGCAGTGCAACCCTTGGCCAAAAGGCGCAACTAAACAAATTTACACAATCTAAAATACAAAAACTAAGTTGCATATAACGATAAAATAGAAATATAAATCATGTGAAAACTATTTACAAAATTCACAAATATGTACAAATATTTATATACAAATATTTACATTACACATGCGCAAATTTTACCAGTATTTAAATTTTAAATTTTAATTTTACCGTTAAGTGTGGTACTTGGATAGCCTGTTATAGTGCACCACCTTCGGTTTTGATGAAGGTGTTTTAGTGATCCGCACTACTACATCATTCAGCCTTTTTAAGACTGTGTACGGTCCGTCCCAGTTGCACTGTAACTTGGGAGACAGTGCTTTGCGTCGAACAGGATTCCACAACCAGACCCTGTCTCCTTCCTGGAACTCAAGTTGTGTAGCCTTTAGATCGTGCCTTGTCTTCATTTTCTCCGTTGCCATGTGAATCCGCTCCCTAGCAAAGTTGTGTACGTCCTCAAATCGTGCCTGGAGATCTTGGATGTACTCCTCGGGCGATGAAGGCGCATCGGGTGGACAACCAAACAGGAGATCACATGGGACAGGAAGTTCACGTCAAAAGAGCATCTGGGCTGGAGTATAGCCGGTTGTTTCATGGACAACACTTCGATAAGCCAGCAGGAACATTGGCAACTTCAAGTCCCAATGTTGCTGGTTCCTTGATACTAGAAGAGAGAGGTTATTCAGGATGGTACGGTTGAACCTCTCGACCATGCCGTCCGACTGGGGATGTAAGGGTGTTGTCTGGGTTTTGTCTATGCTGAGTAGTTGACACAGTCCTTTGAAAACAGCAGAGGTAAGGTTCCTACCTTGGTCGGTATGAAGTTGTAGGGGCGTGCCGTACCTTGACACCCATTGCTGCACAAGGACCTCTGCGACTGTGCATGCCTCTTGATTGAGAATGGGATATGCCTCAGGCCACTTGGTGAAATAGTCCATCACGACGAGGATGTATTTATTTCCACTGGAGGTCCGTGGCAAAGGACCCAAGATGTCGAGTGCAATCCGTTCAAATGGTGCTCCCACGTTACACCATTGCAGTCTTCCTCGACTTCGTTTCTGCGGGCCTTTACGTGCCGCACAAGCATCATAGGATTTACACCATTTCTTCACATCCTCCTTTGCCTTGCACCAGTAGAAGTGTTCGCGAACTTTCTGCAGAGTCTTCATTTTCCCAAAATGGCCTCCGGTAGAGCTACTATGCAGTTGTTCTAAAACAGCTGGAATTTTTGATGTTGGTAATACAATCTGCCATCTGAAACATTTCCCATCATCAGACTCCAATTTTCTGTATAATACACCGTTTCTGATATGAAGAGAGTCCCAAAGTGCCCAATAACTTTTCGTAATGGGACTAAATCTAGAAATGTCCTGCCAGGTAGGTCTGTTGCTGGTCGTCTCCTTCATCTGTAATATTGGCTTTATGTCAGGATCTTCCAACTGGGCTTGTCTAAGTTCTTCGTCACTCCATGGATCGGGATCTTGTGCTGATGGTGTTGCGACAGTAACTTGGCGAGCAACTGGCTTTATTCTTTGGGGTCTATCTTCGGCTTTAGAGCTGTATTTATGATCTTCAGATGGAGGCTTCCGCAAGAAGGCATCTGGTTTTTCCCGAAGAGCTCCTTCTGGGTGACATACTTCAGAGACATTAATTTTCTGAATCTCTTTAAGGTCATCTTGAGAGCCGTTCACTTTGTCTGCTGTGCTGTTCTGGCGATGTTTATAGGAGGCTTGTTGGGCTGCCTCGAACTTTAGGGTATACACCAAGGCTGACTCCACATCCTTCACGCCGGAGAGTCTGAGGGCTTTTTGAATATCTGGATCTCCGACAGCATCAATGAAGTATTCTAGGGCCAGATCATTGCGTGTCCCAGGATGACAGTCCGGGAAAGCCAAATGTGAAAGCCTCTGGATGTTTGATGCCAGTTCTTGTAAACTTTCCTCTGGTCTCTGATGATGGGACCTTAGCTGGAGTCGACTATATTCTTTGGACAATTTCGCTCCAAAACGTAGCTCTAGTGCTCTGGTTAAAGCTTCGAAGGGATATCGCATTTCCTTCAAAAGGGTCTCCAGAATATCTGCGTCGTTACCCCGCAACGACCCTACCAGATGAGCCGTCTTTGCAACAGAGTCCCAGCCGTTAGCTTCAGCTACGATGGAAAACTGCGTCTTATATACATGCCAGGACGAACTGCCGTCGTAGGTAGATAGCTTAATAAATTCCTGATTCTGGATTCTTCTCTCTTTCTTTTCAGTTTCCTGGGGCATGGATTCTAATTTTTCTTGCATTTTTCTCTCTAGATCTTCTTCTATTCTCTTCAATTTATTTTCGATCGCTGAAAACCTTCCTTTCAGTTCCTTAATCAAAATTTTATTTAACTTTCTCCTCGAAACTCCGTTCTATCCCCGTAACACTCTCTTCAACCTTCATAACATTTTCTTCTATCTTCATAGCTTTCTTTTCAAAATTCTCCTCTATTTTCAAAGCTTTCTCGTCAAAATTTTCTTCAATGTTTATAACTTTTTCTTCTATTCCATCTATCCTGTTTTCCACATCCATTAACTTACACTCTATCACTTCTTTCACGTTTACTAAGTCGTCTCTCACTGATGATAGTTCTTTCTTCATCTCTTCTTGATTAGATTTAATTTCTTCACCCAAACTGTCTTTCATTTCCTTCATTTCTTCAGTCAAGCTGTCTTTCAACTCTCTTTGCGATGTTTCCATTTTCTCTTGTGCTGCCTTCATTTCTTTCATCTCTTGACTCAGGCTATCTTTCATCTCTCTCTGTCCTTCTTTCATTTCTCTTTGTCCTTCTTTCATTTCATTCTTCTGGGTAGCTAAGCTTTCTAGAAGTTTCTTCATCTCTTGCTCCATAGCTCTAGTTATCACCATTCACAGACAACCCCACTCCTGACACCAGAAATGTTGCGTACTTGGGGGTTCGTGAGTTGTCCGAGAATGAAAGGCCAAACGTTCAAAAATTCAGTAATTTATTCACAGAAAGTTCCAGAAAAATACAGGTCTATAAACCAAGTATCAGCTTCAATTCAACCAGTAAACACAGCTTAAACAACAGCTGTGAATAGCAAATCCACAGTAGAAACTGTATAGCAATAACACTTGAAGCAAGTCTCTTTCAAAGAGGCTCAAAACAATGCAAGCATTAGCGAAGCTGGCTGAGAACTGAAATGACTAACTCGCCTTGGCGGTATTATTACCCTGTAGAAAAGTGTGGAATGTTCCCGAAATTTCCGTATCTCATCAACCAATGAGATTAGAGCTTCCATATTTGGTATATCCCTTATAAGGATTTTCTCGCCAAGGTCGCCAAAAAAATCGCCAAGGTGGGAAAAAGTCGCCAGATCCATTACCTGCCTTATTGGGGCTTTCCAATGCGTTTCTAAGAAAAACAAGGCTATTTCAACGCTAGAACAACTAGAAATGCACAAAATTCGCACTTTATCAACTTACTAAACTTCTTTGAACGAATTTGAGCAAAAATAAACACAATTATTTACAATTTTGTAACAATACTATTTTATTTTTCTTTAACCCTTTCCTTCCCCGTGATTCCAATTGGAATCATAACATTTCAGATTTTCTTTCTTACTATCTAACACTCCCGCTGATTCAAAATGAACAATATTAAAATCTATATACATTTTCCCACCGAAAGATACCTATTTTGGATGACTTCACTATCTTTGTTAATAATTGAAAGTATATTTTACGCTGTTCTGATAATAATATCGAAATCAGTTTCCTGTTTTGGGCAATTTAAGTAAATTAACTGTTTGAAATATTTTTTATTCAATTCTTTAATGTTTATAATATGCATTTTAATTAATTGCAATATGTATTTCTTGCAAAATTTTGATATTTTTATTTATTGAAAAGTTATGGTTTTTAATGGCATCAGTGGTTACATTAAACATAAATAAACATCTATCAGTTGCTTTGTTAGCTGTATTAATTCGTACTCTGATATAACTCCTATTTAAAAAAAATATTTATATACATTACGTTAGAAATAAATTTATGACTAAATATAAGATTTATTGTTTTATGGAGGGAAAAAGTTGGGAATGAAAGGATTAAACTAAACTACATCAGTTTTGAGTGCAATCAAAATTTTGGTAAACTCATACTGGGTCACCATTTGGAGTCATGGTATGCGACACCATTGGATACATGTGTCAATCACCTCTTGTTTTCATTTCCGCTACTTTGAAAACCTGTTTACAGATTTGTGATATGTTATAACCTTTTAATATTTTCCTTCCATGTTAGCAGATAATAACATTTCTGACGAGTTAAGGCCCGTCTCTCTGCCCTATATTCAAGGCCTCTAATGCTCAATAATTATGCAGGACAATGGACGACCGCAAGTTGTCTGTATTATCCGGACCTTTCTTGATGCAGAATGTGTTCTGGCCAGAGCGTTCTCCTGATCTCGAAGCAATAAAAATGACTGTTTAATCGTTGAAAAGCGAATGGCCCTCCACCAATCACCAGTAACTGCGATCGATGAATCATGGGGTCGTGTTGAAGCTTCATGAAGTGCTCTACCCGTACATGTCATCCAATCGTTGTTTGATTCAATGCCTAGGCAGATAAGCGCTATTTTTGCTCCCAGAGGTTGCAGCTTTATGTACTGTTTTATTAGTACATACTACTCCAAAATTCCTGAAATTTTAATCAATATTTCTTCCAACTGTAATGTGTGTGCCAAATAAATATCATTATAATATTAACATTCCTTCTTGGTGTTGCAATTTTAATTGACAGTATCTATATATTAATAGACAAGCATAAAATTTGTAGTCCCTTTTTAACATATTAATTATGGGAGAAGGGTGTTGAAAATGGTATCATTCGAAAGGTATGGTTAGACGGAAGGTGCGAATACAAATATTATTTTCTTACGATATCAAGAAGATATTTAAAAATACATTTATTTTTTATGCATTTTCCCCCATTTTTCCCTTTTATACACGTATTCCTTTACATTAAAAAATACCTAAAAGTAGAAAGTTGTTAAATATGGAAATTTCATAATGCTCAAATAAAACCATAGACACAGTAATTTGTATAATGTAGCATCACTATACGCAAGCGAAGTTATGACGTCACTGTCTATCCATGGAGCCATGAAAAAGATTTTCTATGTTAATCGTCCATTGGGTTTTTTGTAAAAAAATATTAAAAAATAACGGAAATTATCTGCCGATTTTAATTACGATATTTGGGTATAATAATATATAAGTAACTGTCTACATGTGTTTGATTGAGTTATTTTTTTTCTGTAAATCTGATAAAATTTTAATTTAAAATCACAAAACTCCAGAAAAAAAAATCTGGTGTGAAACAACCACACGACTTCCATTACCCACTATTGCACGTATTATATGCATTTTTGAGGGATAATGTGATCAGAAAACATAAAAGTGACCTAAAAACAAAATCGTTAGAGCCGTTTTTGAGATACCAACTTTTACAAAAAATCAATTATTGACCGGAAAACAATAATTACATACAAAAGGATATTTAAAAGTGAGTTAATATGGCGAGTTTGAAAAAAATCCGTACAGCTGTTTTTAAAGGAACGCTCTTGGGAGACCTGAAATTGAGCTATTTATACAGGACGCCTATCCATTTTCCTGAACTAACCAACTATATCATTCGAAATGACAACTAATAGAGTGTTTATATAGCAAATTTGAAGAAAATCGTTAGAGCCGTTTTTGAGATACGGACTTACGGTCCCACTTCCGGTTTCCTATGTCCCACTTCCGGTTAAACTGAATTATTGACAGGAAAACAATAATTACATACAAAAGCATATTCTAAAGTGAGTTAAAATGGCGAGTTTGAAAAAAATCCGTATAACCGTTTTTAAAGGAACGCCTTTGCGAGGCCTGAAATTGAGCTACAGGACGCCTATCAATTTTCCTGAACTAACCAACTATATCATTCGAAAGGACATCTAATAGAGTGTTTATATAGCAAGTTTGAAGAAAATCGTTAGAGCCGTTTTTGAGATACGAACTTACGGTCCCACTTCCGGTTTTTCAATTTTCACCAAAATTTGGAAATTTTATCTGTACACCAGACGTATTTCAATTCTAAAGTTTCGTAGCTCTATCTTTATTAATTTCTGAGCTATAATAGCCAGAAAATTCTCCACATACATACATACATACACACACACATACATACACACTGACCAATTGCCAAAAACCACTTTTTTGGACTCAGGGGACCTTAAAACGTGTAAATCAGGTGAAAACCCGATATCGAATTTTCAGACCGAATACAATACTTCCATTACCTACGGTAGTAGGGTAATGGAAGTAAAAATGGCAAACTTTCAGTTTCGAATGTAAACATAAACATTTCATTTCAAAGGGTGATATTTAAACAATAAATATTCAACAAATATACCAAATAAAAGGAAAATGGATTTGTTACTAACTGCTGTATGTATAAGTAGACGATACGGAAAAAATGTCCGTTTTTTGCGGAATTTACATGTTTTGAGCTTTCTTTACGTTTCAATTAACTGAAATTGGCTACTTATTTTTAAAAAAAGTGTCTTTATTGCTAGCTTTTGTGGGTAGAAGAAGCAAGTAGAAGATACATAAAAACTTTTGATTTCCGGTATTCGATGAATTTACACGTTTTTAGATTTCCTTGCATTTTAATTAAGTGAAATTGACTATTTATTTTTATTTTTTATAAAGTGGATTTATTATACTTTCCTCTGCATATATACGTAGAAAATATAAGATTCAGAAAAGTTTTAGATTTTCGGTTTCCGATAAATTTACAGGTTTTGAAATTTCCCGAACTCAAATCGACCATTTTTGAAAAATATCTTTTTTTTTTTCAAACACTGTACTTTATGAACCAATCGAATTAATTTAACAGAATTTGATACTTGGTTGGGCCTTGGCTTGACATGGTACCTATTAGCTTCTGGGCTGTATCACACAACAAGGGGCGTTTTCACGTTGCGATTTTCTCTCATTTCAGGAAAGGCTAACATCTACAGAGATAAATATTTATATCATTATGATTCAGTTAGAATAAATATCATCAAACAATTGCCGCAGCTGTGTTGCAATTGAATTCCGTTTAGGACAAGGCAATAACTTTGCTTTGCCTCGCTTTGAAAAAAAATAAATGGTCGAGTTTCGACCACTGGGCGATACTAGTTTTTTATATTTTATGACTATTTATATATCTGGTGTCCCATAACTCTGTGTACATTTTAAAAATTCATAAAAATTCAATGAATTGGTAATATTGAAGGGGTTTGCAAAAGCGTTGTTTTTGTAAAAGGAATTTTTTTTTTTTTTTTTATATATATTTATATATATATATATATATATATATATATTGGGGGGGGGGGAGGTTGTTCAAAAATTATTAGTTAAAACTTACGTTATCTACGTGAATAAACCATACTTCTCCATGAAATATTAATATTATTATACATGCACATGTCTACAATCATATAATATCTTCTATTCTGCGTGTTCACTATTACTATAAATTACAGTGTGTAAATGAGTTACAACAGCGCTTATAGCTGCAGTTGGCGCGATTTTTAGCTGAGGTAAAATATCTTCACCAAAACCGCTTTACCCTACAAATCGGCACCACAATTAAAACTCTATGTATGCACAACTAAGAGGAAAATAAAAGATGAGCTGCTAATCGTGCAACAATGCAAATTTTAAGACTCTGATTTACGTATTTCTCGTTACGCGGCTGTCAACGAAAAATTTAACTAATTTTCTTTAAAAAAATCCCTCTTTATAAATATAAATTTTTAGGAAATCGCGTTGATTTCTACCAAACACTTTATTTCTTATGAACTTTTAAAATGTCCACGGAGACTTATGGGACACCCTGTATTTCTTATGCTGTGTCAGGTAATATATATATTCCTGACTATGTTTTGTAAATTTCTTGTACAGAATGATATACGAACAAAGTTTTACGATAGCTAGAGCATATTCATTTCAGATACTACTTTTTTTTATTGAAAGGTATTTTTGTCTTCAGTTTGTATGTCCGTCTGTCTGTCCACACTATTGCGCTCTTAAATATTGATGAAGTTTCTTGAAACTTAAATATGTTATTTAAGTTCTTTATTGGATGTTTCCTAATGAAAATGGAGTAAATGCAACTACTGGTTTCTGTACAGGGACATCTGAAAGTATTCCAAAGCTTCGCGTTCTATCAAAATATTTCTATAAGCCTAATTTTAATGTCCTTACTTTGCTCAAATGTTAATGAAATTGAAATATGCTATTGATGTTTACTATCGGATGTTCCATATTAAAATTGGAGTGAATATATACTGGTTTGTGCACAGTTGAGTTCAGGAAATCTCAAAATGTGTAACTGTGGCCTATAACATATGTACAAATTTTTTGCTCAAATTAATAAGGCGTTTAGACGCTATCGCACTTTTAAAATTTTGGCCCCATAGACCATAATGATAAAGAAATTTTCCTTGTGTCCGTGTAAAAAATCTATGTGCTAGATTCAGCAAAATCTATAGGGTTCGTACTATAGTGACTTACAATATACGTACCAACTTTCAGCTTATTCGAACAAAGCGTTTAGACACTAGCGTGTTCACTCACAGACATACACACATACATACACACAGACATACATACATCCTCGTAAAAATAGTGAAAGTGGACTCAGGGGACCTCGAAACGTATAGAAACATCAAAATCTCAAATTCGGATTTTTGACATGATTACAATACTTTTCTCACTATAGTGTTCGGAAAATACTGTTTCAAAAAAGTTGAAATGGCTGTTTTAGAAAATCACGAATAAAAATATAAAAGTTGGGAGGGGAAATACATTTTCATAGTACCTTAAGCAAACATTACGCTGATGAAGAAAAAAACAAAAAAAAGAGAAATAAAATCTATTTATCAAATCTATTTAACTTATATTATATTGAACTTATTATTATATTTAACAAATATATTTAACTATTTTTAATATTAAATTTGAATGTATTCACTCCGTGGAAAGAAGTCAACAGAGGAGACAGAATGTCTGATTTTGAATTTTAAAGAACAAAACAACAATGTCAGGAACAATTTAACTTTAGTGTCGAATTAAGCCTTATAATCATCAATTGTAATAATAATTAGATAATAAATAATCCTTATATTTACCTGTATACGTCTGACCACAAAGTGGACTGGTGAGATAGCCAAATAGAGGTATCACAGATGAAATCTATTTCAACAGAACGAAATAAAGCATTGAGTTCAGCACATGTAGGTGAAAACAAAAATGGCTTCCCCTTTTTTCTCCTCAGTTACACACTCGTGACAGGCAGTGCCATCTACTGAACTTTATGGGAAAATAAATAGTTGCCCATGGAGTGGATGCATTTCATTAGGGACATTTGTTATAAATTAATTTAAAAAAAAACAAGATTCATTTTATAACTTTAAAATTTAATAAATACATTTTTTAAGTATAATTATGTCCTGCTTAAATCAAAATGTAATTAAAATCATTTATACTTAGCTTAAAAATAATGCTATATTCTGCAGACTTCCCTTGGGGACAGTCCACGGAGTGGATATTCCAGGTTTTATCGATAGAATTCTAAGAAAAATAAATAATATTAAAAACGTTTATAATGATATTGAACTAGAGAAAATCGTAAGAAACAGCCTAGCTGTAAATTTTTTTCTGATTGAAAATATTTTATATTTTTGAGGGCTAAGGGACATTTTTTTCTTCCCCTTGTGTTGGCAATGACCCATATATAATGATGAAAGGTTAGGTTTAAAATAGTGCTTCTAGAAATAAATTTTGTATTTTTAATTATGAACATTTTTTCTCTATAAAATAATTTAGTCAGGGAAAAACAGATAATTCACGTGACTATAATTTCAGCTTAAATATTTTTTGTAATATAATTCTTTTATATTTTTAATTCATTACTTGGCTTAAAATGGCTGTCACCTTTCCTTGATGAATAATGCACGGTCTATTTCGGTACCAAAATTTAAAAGGTCACCCACGTGTAAAACTATAAGTAAAACCGTCTTGGTAGTACTTGTTGCTTTAGTACTGGAGCCTTTTGACGACTTTCAAATTTTTTTTATTAGTTTGGCGACGAATTAACTTAGCAATTGAAATTGCGTAAGTAAAGGCCTTGGCGAGAAATGTCCGAGCTACTTCGGTAACAAATTTCAAATTTCGCCACAGACGATCTATGCTAAAGCTGTTCCTCTGTTTCTGATGTTACTTAATTAGTTTTTATTATAAGCATTCTATTCGTGCCAGAAACATTTTTAAAAATTTAAAATTTGAGGTACGTTAAAAAAGCTTAAAAACAATATTCAGAAGAAACATTATATATATATGTATATATATATATGCATATATTAAACTTTTTTGTTTGAGGCTTATCTTTTTCATTGAAATTTTCCGTTCAAATTTTCAGCAATTTAGTAGCTCTCAATTACGTCATTATTAAGCTCAAAGCGTTCTCTCAAAAAATTTTGGCAGATTCTGTTGCGATTCTCCATCTACAAATAACGCCGAAATCTGTGCCACATACATTAGCGTAATATATACACAGATATATATGTGACATAAAACCTTATCAATATGTATAAAATTTTAAAACTGTAATTACGTCAGTTTAGTTAGTATTGTATCCTGGAAAGCGGCGAGGAAAATAATTATAATAATAATAAAAGCAAAAATCATGCATTTCAGCATTTAATCCATTAATATCTAAATATTAAAAAAAAACGTGTTCCACTCTTCTTATTTTTAATTTCCCATTGTAAGAGAACCCTGTGATTTTTTACCATAAATGCCTTGCTGAAACTTTCTATGCATTGATGGGAACCAGGTTTGTACATTTGTTTTCTCTCCGTTTTCGATAATAAATATGCTTTTTTTTTATTGCAGTCATTTAAATAAATCCAAGCTTTATCAAGGGACACTTTGTATTTTCTTTTTTATTCTGCTAGTGTTCTACAAAATGTTCTGCTTTGAGCCACACGCCTTTACAATAGCTGGTGAACATTATGTTTTTAGCTTTTTGTAAGTACTAAATCTTGGTTTATTATTTTATTTTTTATTTCCACAGATGTATTTCAAGAGTTTACAATTGATTTCTTCGTTGGTAGATTTTTTCCTGTTACCAGCTTTTCACTTTAGAAAGATTTGAAACATCGCGTACCTTTTTCGGATATTCGTTTGACGTCTTCTTTCCATGTAGGAGTAATGATTGATGGTTTTTTCGTATTCGATTAATAATGTTGCTTATTTTGCACTTAGAAATTTTTATACAATGCTTACACAACGTCTTTGAATTATGGAACAAGAATGTTTCTCTTCGGAAAGAGCAAAAACATATCCCTCAATCCACTGGTTCTTTACATGCAACATTTTCAAAAAATAATAAATTTATAAGTAGCAGACAATATTTCTCATTTAGAATAATATAGTGCTGCCATATTTTTAGAGTTATTTTTCTTTAAATTTTTCATCAAAATGGTTCTAAAAATGAGCAAACAACCTCTGTATCTTCTACAACATCATTACCTAAAATAAATCGAAAACGATACATTGACAAGATAAAATCCTTAATCGTTTCTGTATTATTTTTTGTAATTATTTTTTTTTTTTTGTTTTAGTTGATGATAATATAAAACCCTTAGTATACTGTTGCCAAGTAAATCCTTTAGTTGGACATTTTTGAGATATTTTTTAAGTCAAGATGCCAAGAAAAGTAATTATCTTTAGCAAGAGCTTTAAATATCATGTATGTGTTTCAAGTGTGATCATAATAAAATTGACTAGCGTTAATGACATTTCTTTTATTTAACTATCGCGAATAAAGTTGATTTATATACATATATATATATAAAACTTGAAACATAAAAGATATTAAAATGTCTTTTATTGATATAAAAAGAGTTTTTATTTTAATATTTATTTATTTTATTATTGTTTATTACAAAAAAAAAAGTTTTATAAATATTATTTAGTTTTGTTAAGTAACTTATAATTTTTTTTTGTTAATATTAACTGTTTACTCAAAAATATTAATGAACATTTCTAATTAAGATATTACTTTCTTCTGTATTTATGAAAGGAAGTACTGTATTCGTAAAACATTTGACTTCTGGTATTCGATGGATTTAAACGGTTTCAGATACTTTAAAAACGTTTTGACCATTTATGAAAAAGTCTATCTGTATTACTTTATACGTTATTATCTATATTACTTAGTACCACAAGTTTTTAGACGTTGTTAATCAAGGTGTTATGCATGGAATTTCATGAAATTTATATTTAGTTGAATCTTTATATAATTTGGTATTTATCAAATATAAACATATCGTTCAATAAACTCCGCTGATATTCTGCGATTTTTCCCAGTCACAGGCAATCTATAGTTCAGGTTATAGAATGTATAATTATTCGAAATCACGTTGATTCAATTCGTGTGTGTATCGGCTAACAGATCGCGTAACTTCGTCGCATTTTTTCTCATGAATAGGAACGTAATAGCTCAGATTTTGCAGTGCATAAATGCACGAAACGTGCTATAATCGATAACCATTATAAAGAGACGGTTTACTTAATTTACTAATGCATAGGTCGACCGGCTGTGCTGCTATTATTCACCTGCCAAGATTTTTATCATATGGTTATATTTCAGCATCTAATCGTTAAAATAAACAAAACTGCACGCGTAAATTATTTATTGTAAGAAGGTATGATAAAATTTTTCTGCATGTTATACGGAACGTTGTACTCTCATACAGGAAGATCCAGTAACACTTTTTGTGATGGGCACAACACATTAGATTTTTTATGGAAATTTCTTTCTATGATTCTTTCTATGAAATTTCTTTCTATTCTTTTGAAAATACTATAACTAAAAAAAGTATATTTAAGGGCACGGCAAACTATTCTTCAATATTTAAATAACATATCGAAAAAATATTAAAATATTTAGCACTGCTATGTAATAATTTCTCATATATCAACTTTTTTTGTTTATTTACTGCATAAAAGTTTATAATGTTAAGTATATGCATTCCTTTAGACCCACAAAGGCTTTTATTTTAATTTATCAATAAATTGTTCTTATCAAAAATGTTTTAAACAATTGAAAATAAACGAATATCTAATATATTACAAAGCACTACCCTTTATTAATAAATGTATATATACTGCTAACTTGGAGAAAATTGAACTGAAGAGTTTATTTAACTATGTAAATCTATATACGTATAAGAAAAATCCATATTATTGGTAAAACAACGAAAGGAAATGGTGCATTATTCAAAAGTTACGAAAATTAACTGTATTACTAAAAATAATCATTGTAACAGAAAGAGACTGAATCTGGGAAAGATAAAAAGTATTTTATTTTGAAAATACGAAAGTAAAATCATGTATCATTCATAAATTGTGATAGTGAGAGAGAGAATCATACTATGCTGTTCGAATACATTGGGACAAATTGAAAAAAAAAAAAAAATTCTAAAACCTTAGCTTTTAATCATTACATACTTTAAGAAGACTGATAAATCTCTATATTAGTACGAAGTATGTACCTTTTTAGCAGAAATGACCTCTTCAACACGTTTTGGCATTGATTCCACTAATGTAGCACACACGTTCTTGATTTCAACATCGTGGAACAGCACTTGTAGAGACTTTTTATCATTTGTTCTGTTGTCATGCAATTCATTCTAGCTAAATGATTCCTGAGAATATGTCATAATTTCTCAATGGAATTTAGGTCTGGTGACAATCAAGCACATTTATTTTCTTTTTCCGCATAAAAGTCTGGACCAATTTCGAATTGTGACAAAAAGCCAAGTCATGTTGAAATGTTCCGTAATATGTTTCCATGAATAGAAATATTCTATGTATTTGACAGAATTCATCATGCCTTTAAGATGAACTAAGCTTCGAGTATCATTTATTGTGAAGAAACCTTAAAACATCTGTGTAGAAGGGTGTTTTACAGTCTGTTGGATATGATCTGGTCGCAGATTTTAACCTTCACTTCATCTAACTACACTAGATTTGTAACCCTACACAAATACATAGGTTTCATGACTGAAAATCACCTTCTTCCAGTTGTTAATAGTTCATGTTCGGTATTTTGTGGCCCATGCTAAACGTTTTTTTTATCATTTTCTGAGTTAGAATTTTTTCCCCTCGGTCTTGTTGCTTTACGGCCAACTCTCAGAAGCCTTTACTGTACAGTTGAGGTACTCACATATACCATAATCCAACAAATCCTTCAAAGATCTGTGCTTGTCTTTCTTGGATTTATTTCGCTACTTCTTAGTAGACTTTTCTCAGTTCTTGCAGTATAGTTTTCTGTTTGCACGCACATTTTCCTTTTCTTTTTGGAGACGATGATCCGGAATTTTGAAATGTTCTGAAAATTATTGAAACACATGATTTGCTCACACTCACTGTCGTAGCTTTATCTCTCACAGTCATAGAAGTGTGTTCACTAAGAGCGGTTATTTTAGAATGTTTCCTTGGAGAAATATCCATCTTTAAACAAGTAAAAGTATCACGTGCTACACGGAACGCCAAATTATAGCCACAATCTGTCATACTGAAAGGCTCACATCTGAACTACTGATACTCTAAAACCAGTCAAACGAGTAAATTATTGTGGTGCCTGCTAATTCGCACCTGGTTCTTTTCTTTCGGTAAATTCATTTCGAGACACATCAAGACACTGATCACACTTGGTTTACTTTTAAACGTATATTTACTTACGGCACAAACATAAAATACATAACGAATACATAAATTAACATCAAGTAAAGTATTTTCTAAAAAACATGTAGAATGGAACGTTAGTCCATCTTGATTCACATACGCACACTGTTGCCACACTTTCGAACCAAACTTTTTAGTTCTTGTTTTTTAATACTCTCGAAATCAGGGTGCGGCGTTCACACCTTCCCTCCAGTTTCACTTGAGGGACAATGGCCTTCACAGTGAAACTACTAACCAAAATTTGTGGATAATTTATATAACTGTTCATGAAAGTCTAATTGTCCTTTTAAATTGTTAATTATTGTTTCATCTTTAAATAAATGTTCATGAAAGTTTAATTGTCCTTTTAAATTCTTAATTATTGTCTCATCTTTGACCTAATATCCGATGTTCCATCAAGAGCAATAACATTTATATTTCACTTAATATTTAAATATTTTCTATGGTATAAAATAAGTAACATTTAAACACATAATAGAAATAAAATATATATATAATATATATGAATAAACATTTATCCTGACATGGATTTTCTTATGCACTTTAAATAATCTTAATGAATTAATATACTTGAATATAAGAAACAAAATAAACACACACACATATATATATATGTAATAACAAATACAATATTAAACTAACTTATGACTTTATTCATGAATGCGTGATAAAGCATCTGCAATAGTATTACTGCTTCCTGGCTTATGAGCAATAGTCACTTGATAGCGAGATAGAGCCAATGCCCATCTTTGTAATCTGGCGTTCTTAGGAACTGTTTCTGTCAAATATTTTAAAGGGTTATGGTCCGTGTGTAAGATAATAGTGGCTCCATAAGTCCACATTTCGAATTTACCTAATGCCCATATTACAGCATAAGCTTCCCTTTCAATAGTGCTACACTTTGATTGAGCAGGGGTCAGTTTTTGGCTTGCAAAAGTTATTGGTTTCAGTTTTTTCTGCTCATCTCTCTGCATTAGACAGGCTCCAATTCCGGTCACTGAAGCATCAGTATCGATTTCAAAAGGTTTCGACATATCAGGTGTATACAGAGAGGTTATAGAGCACAAACAATTCTTTAACGAATTAAATGCGCTTTCGGCTTCTTCTGACCATGGAAGGTCGTTTGGCACAGTTTTTTGAGTTAAGTCCGTTAAAGGTTTTGCTATATTAGCATACCGAGGCACATAGTCTCTGTAATAGTTAAATAATCCTAGGAGTGACTTCAATGTTTTCTTAGTTTTAGGGGCTTTCAAATCTTTAATAACTGATATCTTGTCCGGATCTGGGCCGTGCTCTCCTGAGCCTACGACATGTCCTAAATATTTTACTTTCGACATCGCAAACGAGCATTTCTTTAAATTTGCCGAAAAATTCAATTTTTTCAGAGTTTCTAAAATGGATTTAATATGATTAAGATGATCTTCCCAGTTTGAAGAAAATATGATAATATCATCAAGAAAACTTTCGGCGTAGTCACTATGAGGTCGTAATACTTGATTCATTATTCTTTGGAATGTTGCTGGTGCTCCAGATAACCCAAATGGCATCACCTTCCACTGATACTGACCCTTTGGAGATACAAAACTGGTTAATTCTCGGCTTTGCTCTGCTAAGGGTATTTCCCAATATCCCTTAAGGATATCTAAAGTTGTCAAGTAACGAGCTCCACCAGCTTTAAATCTAAGATTTTCTGAATTCTGAATAGGAAAAGGTGGAATTTTACTAACTGAGTTCAGCTCTCTGTAGTCCACGCAAAGTCGGACAGTTCCATATTTCTTGGCTACACATACCAATGGATATGCTATTTCTGCTGAAGAGGGTTCTATCAGGTCTTTTTCCAATAATTCTGCTATCTGTTTTTCTATATTAGATCTTAATGTTTCTGGAACTTTATAAAGATGAGGTTGTTTCCTCTCTACTCCAGACTTTAACTGGATAACATGTGGCGGAACTTTGGCTTTCCTTAATTCCCCATCAAATATTGTTAGATATTCTTTAATCAGATTCAACAGCTGTTTATATTGCTTTGCTGATATCGAATTTGATTTTATATCAGCTTTTAGTTCTTCATCTGTTACTTGCCGTGATTCTACGGGCGCATGTTGTATATCTCCAAACTCTTCATCTGTTTCGTAAATAATTCCTACAGCTCTGACAGGTTGAATATATTTACGCAATTTATTTTGATGAAGATGTCGAACACTTCCATCAGGTAGTTTGACATAAAAAGAATGTGGAGACTTCTTTTCTACTATTTCTCCTGGTCCTTTCCATTTTGAACAAAGACGATTTGTTGAATCAGGGATTAACACTACAACTTCATCCCCAACAGAAAATTCGGTATCTTTTGACCGTAAATTATGATAATGTACATATTTCTGCTGCTGTTCTTGAGCTATGCTATTCGCATACTGTGCCGCGTCTTCTAAACGGTTCCGGAGTTTCAACAGGTAGTCAGCTACAGATTCTCCAATCCCTTGAGGAAGTACGACTTCATCTTCCCAACTTGATTTGAGGATGGCTAGAAGTCCTACAGGTGGTCGCCCATGAACTAGTAGGAATGGGGCAACACCCGTTGTAGCGTTAGGCACTTCTCTGTATGCCCATAACAAGAATGGCAACTGTTTATCCCAGCCTCGACCTTGTGAATTAATTGCATGATGTAGCATGGATTTCATAGTTCCTATCCATCTTTCAACCAAACCATTCGATTGTGGATAACCTGGAGTGGAAAATTTAGGAACACATCCTAATCGTTTTAAAAATTCTTTTGTCAGCTGTGCGGCAAAATTTCTTCCGTTATCCATTGCAATTACTCGAGGAATTCCAGTTCGTACAAATATTTCTATAAATGCATCACAGGCTGCCTTTGCTGTTAAAGACTTCAGAGGTATTGCTTCCGGCCAACGACTATGCTGGTCCATAACGCACAGTACATACTGATGACCACGTGATGACTTTGGCTCTATTGGTCCTAAAATATCGGCATTAACCACTTGAAATGGGAGTTCTGGTCTTCCAACAGCTTCGATAGATGTTCTATCGTTTACTTTTCCTTTCCTGCGCATTTGACAATCATGACACGAAGCACATAATTGTTTGACTTCTTTTGGCATTCCTTCCCACCAGAAAGACATTGCAATTCTGTCTCTGGTCTTCTTAGCTGCCAGATGTCCACCAGTAGGAGTTTCATGAGCTAATTTCAAAATGTCCTTTCTTCTGCTTGCCGGTACGACCAATTGAATATATTTCTGTCCGCCTACTTTACCCATATGATATAATAAACCTCTTTCAATCCAGTAACCATTTTTATATTGTCTAGCTTCTTCGAAGCACCTTTTCAATGTAGGACAGGCTAACTGCTCATCCCTAAACACTTGTGCTTGTGGAACAGGGATATTTTCATTTCTTTCATCCTTACTATCGGTTTCGGTCAATGTCTGTTTAACTACTGAGTTATTAAAGACTTTGGTTTCTGGATGATGCGACTCGCTGTTGTTCAGCTTTGCCTTTCGAATAGTCTCGTGACTTTCTCCCTCCATACAGAACATACACTTTTCATTATCTTCTGTGAGTGGGGTACTAATTGCCTCATCCCCAAGATAATTGTCGTTTGAATTATTCTCAGGTACACTGAACAAGGATTGTTCACAGACTTCATTTATTGTGATTACTTCAACCTCTTCTTCTGAAGAATAGTTTCAGGGAGACCTTCCTTCCACTTTGAACAAGGACGGTTCATTGTTTTCTTCCACTGGGGTGATATTAACCTCAACCCCTGAATTTCCAGGATTTCTTCCTTTCACATGGAACAAGGATTGTTCATCGACTTCTTTCTTCGGGATATTCACTTTATCCCCTAAAGAAATGTTTTCGGGATACCTTCCCTCCACACTGAACAAGGATTGTTCATTAGCTTCTTTTACTGAAGTGATTCCTGTATCATCTCCCAAATAAGAACGCTTTTGTTCCTTCAACCATTCATATACCCTGGGAGTGATTAAAGCTTCTTCATGCAGCCCTTCTACTACTGCAGCATGCACTTGAACATATGGAATGATTTCTTCATCTGTATGAAGACTTAGCGGAACTGACACAAGTTGTGCTTCCACTGGATTACCTATAGCAGGTCTCAAAAGAATTTTCCCACTTGACTGTAAGTGTTCCTCAGGTACAACTGATTTTCGTAGTACGGTGATTTCTGCACCACTGTCCACGATGCCTTGAAATTTTTGACCTCCGATTCCTAAATCCACTTTCAGAAGCTCGCTATCTTTCTCGTTGACTGGAAATTCCCACTCGAAACAAGCGCTATTTAGATTAACACTGACCTTATTAAGGCCCTTACTTTCTTGACTCTTTTTGTTTGTTTCCACGTAAGATGTACTTGCTGAATTCAATTTGGGGCAGGATTTTTTCATATGACCTTCCTTTCCACACAAATAGCAGGAGAATTTCGGACGAATGTCTCTTTGTTCTTGCTGTGGCTTAGTAAAAACCTTTTTTCCATCTCTATTGTTATTTCCGAAATTCGCCCCTTTGGATGGAAGATTCCAATTTTCTTTATGAGAAATTTCTCTCGGTTTTTTATTGAAAGTCATTTTGACATTTTCATAATCATCTAATTTACTGGAAATAATATCAGATGACTTAAACAATGACCATTCATCGATGAAATGTTCTTTAATTTCTGGAGGTACCTTCCTTTTAATTTGATCTGTAATAATCAAATCATATAATTCTTCAAATGTGTTAACTTCTAATCCCCGAATCCATTCAGTAAAATAGTTTTTCAACTCGTAAGCAAAATCTCTCCATGTGATATCAGCTTTTTTAGTATGCTTATTGAAAAGTTGTCGAAATCTTTCAGGAGTAAGTTTATATCTCTTTAACAATAACTCTTTTACTTTTCCGTAATCATTCGTGATTTCTTCGTCTTCCCGATCTATAACTTCCGCGATTTCGTATGGCAGTAGCCCAATGAGATGAGAAACCCAATCATCTCTTTTAATTTCGGCACGTTTTGCCTGCCGCTCAAAAAGAACTAAATACAGGCTAATTTCGCATGTTTTAGGATCAAATTTTTGTAAGATGTTATGTAATTTTACGCGCGTTTTCTCAGAAGTTTCATTTGTAATTCCTTTCTTCTCAAGTCCTATTCTTGCATTTTCCAACCGCATTTTTTCCAATTCTATTTCTTCTCTTCTTAGGCGTTCCTCCATCTCTTCTTTTCTCTTACGTTCTTCTATTTCTTCCCTTCTTATGCGTTCCTCCATCTCTTCTTTTCTCTTACGTTCCTCTATTTCTTCCCTTCTTATGCGTTCCTCCATCTCTTCTTTTCTCTTACGTTCCTCTATTTCTTCCCTTCTTATGCGTTCCTCCATCTCTTCTTTCCTCTTCCGTGCTTCAAGTACGTTCGCTAATGTTTCTTTAACAAATTCTTCATCGTAATTCTTTGAAGCCAAAATAGCATCTCTTAACTCATATAACTTTAAATGTTGAGTTCCTTCCACTCCAAGCTCAGTAGCAACTTCTTGCAAATCTTTTTTATTCCCTTTACCCAAAAATGCCATCTTCGGATGGATGAAATCAAATCAAGTTCAAATTTTCCTTAAGAACGCCAGATTTGACATCTTATTTTTTATCTTAAACAACATTTTCCCCCAAATTAAATAAAATAATCATTAAGTCGGAATGCATACATAAAAGGAGAAAAAAAAAATAATATGTATCGAAATAACAAATAAAAAAAAAATGTTTACACAATCAACTCTTTCATTAAATAAATCAGAATATACTTTATTACATAACCAGCTTTCAATAAATTAGAAATAATGTTGCCATAGCAACACAATCAACTCTTTCATTAAATAAATCAGAATATACTTTATTGCATAACCAGCTTTCAATAAATTAGAAATAATGTTGCCATAGCAACCTTTAATCAAACTTACTTTTAAACAGAAAAAAAAAAAAAAAACAATTTCCGATTCATTCCTCAAAGTAAAAAAAATAAACAAAACCGGACGTTCACAAGAATAATTCGCTAGTTTTCTTTTTACTGAGATATTTCATTAATATTCCCATAATAATAAAGATAAATAAATATAAATAATTATCAAGGTCTAACAAATACACAATCATTCAATAAAACAGAACAAATAAATCAAAACAGAACTCTCTCTTTTTTTTTTTTTCTGCTTTAATGAAATCTTATTTATTCTAAATCACGTGATGAATAAAAAGAACACACAGAATTTAATAACAATGACCTTGAATAGCATAAAAACATATTCTTTTCATCATTCTTTTTACTATTTTCCGGCTTTTTAAATACAAATAAACAAATATATTTCTATTTTTCATTTTTCAAACACTAGAATTATTATTATTTCAACATTACGAAATATTCAATTTTCATTTACATACTCTTTACCTTGTTGGAATACAAAATCGGAACAAAATATCTAAATGCTTAATCCTAATTATTTAATTTAAAACTTATACAAAATATGACTCTTGATGGAACAAAAAAAAAAAAAATACCCTTTTTTTTTTTTCATCACTATCATGAAAAAAATCCATACGAGTACTATAGCTATTTCACATATCCTGTCGACTGCGCCAATTGTGGTGCCTGCTAATTCGCACCTGGTTCTTTTCTTTCGGTAAATTCATTTCGAGACACATCAAGACACTGATCACACTTGGTTTACTTTTAAACGTATATTTACTTACGGCACAAACATAAAATACATAACGAATACATAAATTAACATCAAGTAAAGTATTTTCTAAAAAACATGTAGAATGGAACGTTAGTCCATCTTGATTCACATACGCACACTGTTGCCACACTTTCGAACCAAACTTTTTAGTTCTTGTTTTTTAATACTCTCGAAATCAGGGTGCGGCGTTCACAATTATAATCAAGGATGATCAGTCACACTACTTCTACGCAGATATAACCGGTTTGAGTCGGTTCTGGGCATCACAGGTAATCACATACCAACTTAGGCAAGAAAAAAATATTTATCCCAATTAATTCGAAAAGTATAGTAGAATGAAAGAGTGAATACCATTAAAGAAATTTAAACCACAGTGCATCCATGGATAATTGAAGGCATTTCGAAATTATGCGATATATAGACAGAGAATTAGCGACCGACAGTTGTATGGAATAGTATGAAATCTGATATTTTCCATGTGTGTTTACACTGTAGTAGGTAATTACTTTTGGATGGTGTAAAACTTGAGCAAGGGTAGTTTTGCCAGATAATAGGTATCAAAAGTACAAAGAAAAAGTAGCGTCAAAAAAAGTCATAGTATGAAAGCTAATTTCTTAATAGGTCGAACTTCAGAACATTCCTAACTCTGATCAACTGTTGCCAGAAACGTGCACCGAGAAGAGGGGGGGGGGGTTACTTTAGCCAGACACTTTTTATGTCATAAAATTTGGGTTGAAATTACGAATATTCAAATGTAGGGCATTCCTAACTCCGATCAACTGTTGCCAGACATATGCCAGACATGTTAACTCAGCCAGACCCTTTTTAGCTCGCACAATTTGGGTCTCAGTTTCGTTGTAGTAAGAAAACTGATTATTATTATTATTATTATTATTATTATTATTATTAATTATTAATTGGACAACATTCATAACTCCGATTAAAAGTTGCCAGGTACGTGCACAGGGGTGTTAACTCAGCCAGACACTTTTAGGTTATAAAAATTTCAGCAGACGTTTTAGTAATTTTTAAATGCCCCCAAAATACTCTACCAATGCAGGCCTATTTATTTTTTTATGTTAATAAATAAAATCGTTTACTTTTTATTAAAAGAAAAAAAATAATAGATACTACAAACTAAATCATGTTAATATTATACTTTTCAAAAAAGAAAAAAAGTTTAAAAATAAGAATTTATTTTAATTTATTTTGTGAGGTATGAATATAATGTTTTTTCTAACTACGTATATTAATTTGTAAGAAAATAGCACAGATATTAATGGATATATAAAGGTTTCTTATCAAACATGTTTTGTAATTTTTTTCTTCATAATAAGCTGAATTTTTATAGAAACGCAATGTCCTTTTTGGAAAACTTGACATAGACTTGACTAGAAACGACGAAATATTGTGCAGTAAAATGTGTAGATAAAAATTATTCAATAAAGTTCTTCTTTTATCTGGTATTTAATATTTCTTTATTATGGTTGCATTATATATTCTCTCTACTTTAGTTCATATTTTTAAAATAAGACAATGTTTTTATTTAAAAATTCTGGAGATTTTTAAACAAGAAACTCTTGAAATGTTATCAATATATATATATATATATATATCTTAACTATTAAAAGGAAAATGAAATATACTTTTTCAAAAATATAATTAATTATATTAAAGAAATATAAATATTAATGAACAATTGGCTTTTATGATTCAACAAATTATTTTAATTATTGTAATGATTCAAATATTTGAAGAAAATGCCTTGAAAACTTTCTTTTTTACAGAACATATTAAACTATATATTTTCTGTATATATTCGTTATAAAATACTTTTCATATGGTAATAAATAAATCATAAAATTAAGGTTTTTCTGGGTTTCTGTATCGCAACTTCACTAGGTCATAGTAGACTGAAATATGAGGTGATCCTAAAATGAAAAAATATACATATCTAGTGTGTAGCATAAACATTTTCATTTATTTACTAAATTAAAGAAATGCTGAACTGCTGAATGTTTTCTCCCGAATTAACATGCATTACAAAACTTGCCACATAAATGTCAGTTGTTCCATGGCAAGTAAAATGCAACAAACGTTTTATCAAGCAGTAAGTTTGTCAAACGCATATTCTATGCTTCCAAAATTGTGTGAAAGTGTAATGGAGTGTAACTCCGTCATTCCAAACCATTAATACGGAATGCTAGTTAATGATCCTTTTTGCATGATTGTATCTCTTTTTATAGGAGAAACTACTTTTGTATTTTTTAGTATAGAATTTGCTTAAAGCTGAATTTAAGAATTTGCATTAAAACGTAATAAATACTATAAAATGAAGTTATTGAATTAATATTTCTCTAAAATCTGTCGTATGAAAAAAATCTGTTTACTTTAATTTAGAAAAACTTTTATTTGGTATTGAATTAGAATAATAATGTTCAGAATTTAATTCATATATTTATTTCATACAAATTAAAAATAGTAATTGTGTTAAAAATTGCATAAAATTCAGATAAAATATTAATTTATATTTTATTTACATGTTTCTCATTTCATACACCTTCCTCTTCTTTTTCTTCTCAAAAAGGGTTTTTTCTTTGATTTAAAAATAAAATAACATTATCTAAATTGTGCTTATCATTTATTATTATCATAAAATAACACTATTCCCGAAATACTTTTTGTTTTAAGACTAATTTAGAAATGTTTTAAGACGAAATTTTTTTAAATTTAACACTAAAGTCCGCGACAAAAAGATAGGAACAAAGGGTTTTTTAAATTTTTTCATAAAATAACATTATCTAAATTGTGCCGATCATTTATTATCATAACAATATATTATCATATGAAAAACATATTAAATTTTTGAATCCTATTCAAAATATTCATATTCAAAATAATCATATTCGAAAAAAAAAAAAAAAAAAAAACCTTTGTTTCTATCTTTTTGTTGCGGTATCTAGTCTTAAATTAGAAAAATTTTAGTCTTAAAATTTTTCTACATTATTCTTAAAACAAAAATTAGTTCGGGAATAGTGTTATTTTATGATAATAATAAATGATAAGCACAATTTAGATATTATTTTATGAAAAATCCAAGAAAAAACCCTTTGTACCTATCTTTTTGTCGCGGAGTGTGTATATAAATATATATATATATATACAGAGATAAGAAAAAGAAGAGGAAGATTGAAGAAATGAGAAACATGTAAAGAAAATATTATATAATAATTTCTTATCTGAATTTTGTGCAATTTTTAGCACATTTGTATGAAATATAGTGTATATATATATATATATATATAGTATAGTGTATATATATGAATTAAATTCTGAACATCATTATTCTAATTAATATCAAATAAAAGTTTTTCTAAATAAAAGTAAACAGATTTTTCAAAGATCAAAACTTTTAAAAATATTTTACAAAGAGAAAAATGAAATATCATATAAATAAATGGAAGATTTAATCTGAAACCATGTTTAAAATTCAATAATGAAAGTATACATTAAAAATTACTTCATTTGTGCCAGTGATTGATTAATGTATGGAAGCAGACAGTATATTTCTGTATATCTGAAAACAAAAATCTAAAAAGTTTACAGATGTCACTGCATAATTCACCCCAAACGAACGTAACCATTGAAACATGAAAACAACATAAATTTGATAAAGAAATTAAATTGAAGATAAAAAGACGTTTTAAAGATAAAAAAATATTTACTAACTTACGTGAAAAAAAATATTTAGAAGCAGAATCCTTTTGTAAAGAAAAACGTTAACATAAAACCTTTAAATATATTAGCAATTGAAAGCATCAGTTGAAAAAAATATTACGATTCTTAAAAAAAAAAAAAAGTATGATGGGGAAGAACTCAAATCTTTAAAAAAAAATTTATAGTAATATAATTTTAGACATTTTTGACTCCAGATGACAAAAAAAAAAAAAAAAAAAAAAAAGAAAGAAAGAAAGAAAAGAAAAATTTAAAGAAGAATAGCAATTTTTATATAAAAAAAATATAAACAAATTCGATTTTTAAATTCTTCATCAAATCTTCAAAAATGAAGCGTTTAAAAATGGTGCGTTTAACTTATAATAAAGAAATCCTTTGTTCTATATAACAGAATGTTAACTTATATATATTTTTTTATTTGTGAACAAATGATTGTTCTGTGTCACTTTTTGAAAGGTAACAAGAACAAAATCTCACCTTTAAGCTACTTTCACGATATTATACTAGTGAGGTTCTCTTTTTTCTTTTTCTTTCTTTCTTTCTTTCTTTCTTTCTTTTTTTTTTTTTTTTTTTAATAGTGGAAATTTAGTAAAATTTGTTTTATTTCGGGTTTACAGTTTATATATATACCAGGAATGACGAATTCAACGAAGTCCATCAAGCTATTACTTCCTTTATTTTTGATCTAAGAAGATAAAAGTGTTTTCATAGTTGTATTCTCCTGTAACTAATGAAACATTGAATTTCTCCAATATAAAGTAAACATCAGTTCATTGTTTTATTAAAATGTGAATTTTAATATGCGAATAATTCCATAAA
Organism: Salticus scenicus; assembly: GCA_963930645.1. Classification (NCBI taxonomy): domain Eukaryota; kingdom Metazoa; phylum Arthropoda; class Arachnida; order Araneae; family Salticidae; genus Salticus; species Salticus scenicus. The sequence continues at coordinate 133,780,436 of OZ005655.1, forward strand.
ATAAATAAAATATATCTTTAAAAATTAACTTTAAAAAATTTGATGTGGAAATACCACACGACTTTCATTAACCGCTATTACAAGCACTGAATGGATTGTTTGAAGATAATGCTTTCAGAAGACATAAGATTGACTTTAGCAAAGTAGACACATAAAAAATTTCCGGTAAGAGAAAGCTGATATACGTGTAAAGACGTATAAAACAGAAATTACATGGCGACTTAAAAAATAAGAAAAACAAAGTCGGTGAGACCATTAAAAAAAAAAAAAAAAAAAAAAAAAAAAATTTCCGAGGTCTAAAACTGAGCTACCTAATTAGGATAACTGTTAATATTCGTGAAATAACTGTGTAATACATGTAAAATGGGTTTCTGCAACAATTTTCAAAAAATCGTTAAAGCTGTTTTTGAGATACCGACTTTTGCCAAAACTTTGCACACTCAATTGATGAATGGAAAACAGTAATTACAGACAAAATGACATCTAAATTAGGGTTAATGTTGTGAGTTTGAAATATAAACCCGCACAGTTGTTTTTGGAGAAACGCACTTGCGAGACCTCAAATTGAGCTACTTATAAAGGACGCGTATCAATTTTCCTGAACTAACCAACTAATTCATAGGAAAACACATCTAATAGAGTGTTTAGATAAAATTTTTGAAGAAAATTGCTAGAACCGTATTTGAGATATGGACTTATGGTTAAACTTCCAGTTTCGGATGTTCCATTTCCAGTTTTCTAATTTTTAACAAAAGTTTGAAAAATCATCTGTACGCCAGACCTGTCTCAATTCTAAAGTTTCGTAGTTCTGTCTGTATTAATTTTTGAGATATAATAGTCAGAAGATCCCCCTCCCCCTACACATACAGACATGCATACCGGTTTTCTAATTTTTACCAAAAATTTGAGAAATCTTCTGTACGCCAGACCTGTCTCAATTCTGAAGTTTCGTAGTTTTGTCTGTATTAATTTCGGAGATATAATAGTTAGAAGATCCCCCCCCCTCCCACACACATACATACATACACACTAGCCAAATGACAATAAACATTTTTTTTTTTTTTTTTTTTAACTATTGAGACCTTAAAACGTATAAATCAGATGAGAATTCGATTTTGAATTTTCGGACCGAATGCAATACTTCTATTACCCATGGTAGTCGGGTAATTAAAGTTATAACAAGGTTTAACACAATATACAACAGTATTATTCACTTGAATTTAATGCTTTAAATACTTAAATACTTAAGAGAAATTAATAAAAGGGTACGGTAAAATAACTTATATATATATATATATATATTGATTGATTGATTGATTGATTGATTGAAATGATATTTTGAAGTTATATATTATTTATTTTTAAAGTATGTATATTATTAATATATTTATTCAAATTAAAATGTATAAATTAAATTAGTAACAGATTTTTGATCTATTTAATCTGTAGATTCTTTTCTACCAAAATCAAGATATTTGTTGAAAGTATCATAAAGATTTACTGCAACTCGATTGAAAAGAACGTTTTTTTTTTTTTTTTTTTTTTTTTTTTTTTTAAGTAATAGAACTAAAAATTTATGATGGAAAGCATTTATTACTCATTTATTTATTGAATATTACTTTTCGTTAGATATATCTCATTGCTAAGTGAAATAATTTGATATTATAATGTTAGTATTATAACCATGTTAAAAATCCGCCTTTGAGATTTTGAAGTTTCTATAAGTTTTGAGGTCCTTTGAGTTAATTTTAACTATTTTTACGATGATGTATGAATGTGAGTGAACACGATAGGGCCTAAACGCTTTGCTCGAATGCGTACGCATGGTACGTATGGTATTGGTGACTATAGCGCGAACCCTGTTGATTTTGAGAATCTAGCCTTATAGTTTTCTTACAGGGACAGAAAGAAATTTTTTTTATCGATATGATCTACGGGACAAAATTATTTAAAGTGCGATAGCGTCTAAATGTATTATTCATCTTAGCTGAAAATTTATACACATGTTATAAGTCACTGCCGCACGAACTAATTCCTTATCATTATGGCCCATGGACTCAAATTTTGTAAAGTGCAATAGCGTCGAAACGCCTCATTCGAATGAGCTGAAAATTTATATACATGGTATGGGTCACCTTCATACGAACTGTATACATTTTCGTTAGTCTAGCACTTATATATTTTACAACGACACAACGAAATCTTTTTATCATTATGACTTGTAGGCTCAAATTATGAGAAGAGAAATAGCGTTAAATTAAATAACATACTATACACAGAAAAATATTCAAACACCCTATTATAATAGTTTCTTTCATTTATTTAACGATTTCTCTTGCTTTATCCAAGCAACTGCTTATTACTTAATGTTCGGAAAGTCGAGTGGAGTTATCCCAGATTTTTTTTAAATTTGTTATTATTTAAATATGATGCAATAATTAAGTAAATAATTAAAAATTTCTGCAAAGTATATCATTTCTTAAACTAAATGCAGACCTAAATATAAATATTAATTAGTTTTTATATACACTATTATGTAGACTAGTAAATAATACATTTCTTTATACACACATATATATATTTATATATATGTAACGTATTGTTTCTTTAGAAGATGATTAGTTACTGTCACTTCATATTAAGATAGTTCACACAATAAACATTCCAAAATTGTTTATGCAGTCGTTTTATTGAAGACACTTAGGCATTCTAAATGTTATTAACAGTCAATCAGTCTGAGCACGCTGATATGCACATCCGCCGAAACTGTCCCGTTAACAGCGGAACCGCAACCACTTCCCCTCCTGGGGCTGTTCAGTTAACATTTTTTGACGTGGATTAATTAAACAAAAGCTTCCATGAAAAAAACGCTGATTTTCGTGTGCTCCCGCTTAAATATGGGTACTTTGGGGCGAGGCCAAACTCTTAATATGAATTCTTATTGGATAATTAATAGGGTGGTTCGAAAAAATCGATTTTTTTATTTCAGAATGGCGTTACCTCTCAAAAGTTGTAGTTTGGTGTCCTCAATTGGGAAAAAAAAAAAAAATTCTAAGTTGACATCTTCAGTTCGCGCATGAGGCTGAAAGTTTGAACAAATATGTTAAAAATTGAAATTTTCAAAAAATAATAAAATTAGTTTTTTTGTAATTTTTTATAATGCAACAGCCATAAAATGTTAGTATATAGCGTAATTTCAACTTTTAAAAAAATTATAATTTTTAGATGATATATTCTATTCGCGCATGAGGCTTAAAATTTGAAAAAAAAATGTCAAAAACTGAACACGAACAGTAATTGACCGGCAAGCGCTAAGTTGGAGCCGCGCAGTCGCATTCTTATTCCACCGCCGATTTGTCTAGACAGTAGACACATTCTAGTAGATAGTTTAAAGGCTTTGCTCTCACTTTGTCAGTCAGTTAGTAGCCGCTAAGCAAGTAGCATCTTTAATTTGTAACTGTAAGTGAATCACAAAGTGCAGCGTCTTTTGCTTTGAGTAGATTAATTTGTAAAGTTATTGGAGATTTTTATGCTCAAGTTTTGTTATATTGTTCTCCTTTCTCCAAATAATAAATAATGAGACTCCCGAAAACTTCTAAAAGCTTAGATGTTCGTCCGTTTTTCGGTGCATCAAAAGCGTTGAGTCAAACGCTTAAGTGTTTGTCCGTTTTTCGGTGCACCGAAAGCGTTAAGTCAAAGTGTTTTACCCACATGTGCAGATGTTTTGTTAGCTTGTTTTGAAGAAACAACAAAATCTGTAAAATACGAATCTTTTTCAAAGATTTCAGATTGCATTGCTGCTCAAATAGATGAACTGTACTGTAAAGCTTCTATACCAACGGTCAGTCATGAACGTATTGTTAAATTGATAAAGGATAACCATAATAAGTACTGCACATTAAGAAAGTCATTTAGAGCCTGGAGGAAAGTATCTGGGACACTTGACACCTCCAAGGGCCACTGGAAGTGAAATAGCTAATAGTATCTTTTGCTATTTAGAAAACAATAACTTTGGTTGTGTTAAGCTTGTTGCAGTTGGATGTGACGGAACAGCGAGCAACACAGGATGGGAAACCGGTGTTATTCGCAACCTTGAGCTTAAACTTGGTCGTCCTTTACAATGGCTTATATGTTTATTACATTTTAAATAATTTCCGTTGAGACATTTCGAAAGTGTAGAGGGTGATACTACAGGACCCACACGTTGTGAAGAAGTTGACTGACTGTAAAAAACTTCCTGTTGCTAATTTTGAAACGATTAATAGTGAGGAGATAAATGTGACCAAAACTGACTTAAGCAAGGACCAACAGTATTTACTTAATATTTATCGAGCAGTCAAGACAGGAAGTGTGCGCCAGATCTCGCTGGGAAAGATCCTGGTTCTCTTAGTAACTCTAGGTGGTTAACTTGTGCAAATAGGATCTTAAGACTATATATTTCTGAAGTAAAACCTTCTGACGATATTAAACTGCTGGTCAGCTACATTATGAAGATATACGCTCCAGTGTGATTTGGAACTAAAATGCATCCCACTGTAAAGTTTGGAGCAGTTCACGTGTTTAAATTAGTACAGACTAGAAGGCTACGCTCGCTTCGCTGGTCACTATATTTAAATGAATTTCCGAAAGAATTGAATTAATATTTATGTTTATACAACACATTATAGACAAAAACTAAAAAAAAGTAACTAAAATTGCTTCAAACCTCGCTTCGGATACCCGCTGTCTACGGCAGCTTTTTTCCCGCCCGCACTGCATCAGTTCTAGGTTTCCCATGTCTGCAGAACGATCTTTCCCGGACACTTCAATCTGGATATTTATCGACGACAGGGGAGGATCTGCTACTATTTAAGAACTACGATTTTAAAGATGACTGTATATCAGCATCTATTAAATATTTTAGTTTTGAACCATGTATTTCGCCCATGCTATTTACACTATATTACGATTTGATTCCGTCCAATGTAATAAAATAAAATAAAATTAAAAGTAGATTAATATATATATATATATATATATATATATATATGAGGAGCAAACATTCAAACCGTGTTTTCTCCTTCAAATGCAATTTTTCAGAAAACACAAAAAACTGATAAATTAAAAAATAACCCTTCTTAGACCCTAATTATCATTTGTTTAGTTGTATTATTGGTTACTAGGAAGATCTGTAGGCCTACTTTACCTAATAAACTTAGAGTTAATTAGAAAAATGTATTTGAAATTTGGAGAAAGCATGTTTTGACCGAAACACAGAGGAGAAAACATGTTTTGAATGTTTCCAATGTGGAGAAAGCATGTTTTGACCGAAACATAGTGGAGAAAACAAGTTTCGAATGTTTCCAATGTGGACAAAACATTTTTTGAATGAAAACGTATGTAGCTCGAATATTGATGAAATAGCATTCTTAATGTAATTAACAGAACAGATTTTGTTATGTAATTATAAAGTTAAATTAAATATTTACGCGTGAAAAATCATCATGGAAATTGTGGGGAAGAACTAAAATTTTTAAGCCAATTTGAAATTTAAATTTTTAAACCAATATCTTCACTTAAGCAATTTCATGCTTCCTCTGTTTCTTCATATTCTACATGAAAGTTATTAGTAATGATATCTTTATACCATTTAAAAACAGGCTGATTTTTTCACTCTTCACCATACATCAATTGTAAAAGTTTGTCTATATCATTCTGATGCCTTTAAGATTGAGATGAATTCTCTTACCTTGTTTTTTTTTTTTTTTTTTTTTTTTTTTTTTAATTAATGCTTAAGTGGCTTTTTCTATCCCCTGTTCTCTTTTCCTCAATAGGTTCACCAGCATATACCTAAGTAATAATATTGGCTAGCATTGTACGACCTATTTTAGTTATAGCCATGAAATTGTTTTTACACACAGGAATTCTCCCACCACTGCTACTAGTAATAAAATAAGAAGCAGAAAATGCATGCTGTAAGCCAGATGATTGCGATTTTTTTTTTTTTTTTTTTTTTTTTTTTTTGGGGGGGGGGGTTATGTCTACGTCGAGTTACATTTTTTTGTAACAACCAATGAGGCTATAATACAATCTCGTCGCTGTTTGTCCGGAATTTCGTAAAGTCTATCCCGAAACTTCTTAACGTCATTAGGTCTAACATCAGTGCATGAAAAAGTATTTATTAATAGAATGTTTGCATGGAGCATAAATGTTGTTATCTAAAGAAGCTGAATATCGTTTCTTTTTCGCTTCTTTTCTTTTTCCACCAATTCTCTGTATTTTTCTAGTTCCATAATTAGAAGTACTCACTAATACACCATCTATTAATTCTTCCATTTGAAAAAAAAAAAAAAGAAAATAATAATAATAAAGTACACACTCCTCTAAAATGAAGAAAACAAGATAGAACTAAAGAAAAAACAAACATAAAAAGCTGGTACATGTAGAGTCACGCGACCAGAAAGAGCAGTACTGACTGGTTGGCTGGAGAAATCACAGTTTGACTGAAAACAGGCTCTGGAGGAAACACTGTTTGATTGAAACCCTAACTTTCTAAGCGCATTTATAATGTGATAAAAATTATTTTGGTTTAAAATAATAGTATAATTTTGTGCTATTTAGTGTTGAGTTCACAAAAAAATCGCTAACTCATTTTTTTTTATTTTTGGAGAAAACACGGTTTGAATGTTTGCTCCTCATATATGTAAACAAATAAATTTTAATCAATTTAATCCTTTTTACTATGTATATACTAACATTTTCCCCGATAAATACTGTAAATAAAAAAATAATAATTAATAAAACTTTTTTCTTTTAAAGGAATTAATTAAAAAATGAAAAATAAGAAGTTGTTCTACTATAAAAAATTAAACATAACTGTTATAAATACGTTTTTAAATTTAAAACTAATTATAATTAATTTTTTCTACTGCATTGCAATTTTGTTTGATATAAATATAACAAATAAAAATAAAAATAAAAAACTCTCCTTCAAATGAATGTATTAAATAAAAATAAGTTGCGTAATAGCCGTTGCTAAGATACGCAGACGATTGAAGCAAAAGAATAAATCTAAGAAAAATGAAACAAAGAAGCCAATATTTAAAATCGGAAAAGCATTAATTTAATAAATTCAAATTCGAAATTCGAAAAAATCTCGATTAGTTACACACTTGAAGGATCCCAGTTACCTATATGCCAAAATCTAAAAATTTAATATGTTTAATTTTTTTGACTGTATATGTATAGTTATTTGATTTCAATAAATATAATATAAAAGTTTTCTTCGTCAAATGAATTTAAATAAATAAATAGTTTAATAGCCGTTGCTAAGATACGCAGACTTTTGAAACGAAATAAATTTCTGAAAAATGAAACATTGAAGCCAATATTTAAAATCGAAAAAACATTAATTTAAAAAATTCAAATTCGAAATTCGAAAAATTTTCGATGAGGTGCATACCTGCAGGGTCCCAGGAACCTGTATGCCAAATCTGGAAGCTCTGCGATCAATAGTGTGAGCACCAGAGCGCAGACACACACACAGACACACAGAAACTTCTCTTTATTTATATAGAAGACAAGACAGCTGCCCGACAGGGTGCTTAAAATAATTCATCCTGTCATTTAGAGGAATGCGTATTTTTGTCATCCCGAAAATCTTTTAATTACAATGGTACTAGATGAGAGAGTGCTCGTAAGACAGCTAGCTTTTCGAAGATTGCTAAAAGCAAGAAAACAAGAACCAAAAGGGAAATCGGTACGAACTTTTCAACCACCGACCATAAATTTTGCAGCTTCAAATTACATTGAACTTATTGATTGGTCCAAGTGAAAACTTACACCTCCTCCAATAACGAGCAATGTGTCAGCGCACAGCTTAGAAGAACTTATTGATACTAATGTTCTCCCAGAGTTCGAGGTAATTAAATTTCCTTGCCACACGCAAAGTGTCGAAAGAATTGTAAAGTTCGTAAGAGAATCTTTTACTAAAGTATATGGAGAAGAGAACAGGGATGGTTTCATAAAGACAGTTTTGCTCTCAAGGTCAACTATGCCATCATTTGACTATAAATCTCAATTTAAAACATTGCCAACACATCTGAGGAATCTTAAAGACACAAAAAATAGGTAAAATCCAAAAATCATTTTGTAATTAGCTGACATGCAATGTTATTATATACATATAAATGTGTGTGTAACTATACTTGTACGTATAATACTGTGATAAAAGGTTATATTCAACAAATTTAGAATTTTTAAAATACTTTTGAAATGTAAATATGTCACGCATGTATTATTGTATATTCAACACGTAAATTTCAAATTTTGGGCGATTTTAGCCCAATTTAAGGTGTATGCGCGAACTAAAGATATTATGTAAAAGCTATAAAATATTTTTTTAGGTCCAAACTACGCTATATACTGATAATTTATGGCTGTTGCGTTATAAAAAAAAAAAAAAAACTAATTTTGTTATTTTTGAAAATTTCAATTTTTAACATATTTTTTCAAACTTTAAGCCTCGTGCGCGAACTGAAGATGTCAACTTAGAATTTTTTGTTTATTTTTCCCCAACTGAGGATATTAAACTACAACTTCTGAGAGATAACGCGATTACGAAATAAAAAAATCGATTTTTTCGAACCACCCTAATAATTAAGTAAGCTAAATCTCGCCTACATTTTATCATTGGTTGACCCGGACATCTAGGATTTATTATTTCGCAATGCTTTGCCGCTTATTTCGACTATTGCATAATTTTGGTTACGAAACTTTTCTTACACCGATTCCCGCGCTACGACGTGTTTTGATGAAAAACTAACTTTACTGGGGCTCAAAAATAGAATTCTCACAAAGTTGTTCTTAAAATTAAGATTTATTCTGAGATAATACTATTAAGATATCACTTAATATTAATTTCTAATAATAATTTTAGAATCTGGATTCTTTTAATCCTTTCATATATATTCAACAAATATTGTTATTAGTATATGTAATGATTTTTTATTTTTTATTTATTTTTTGCTTTTGTCAATATCAGAACTATGTTAAATGAATAGAATCTCGTTAACGAATAATGAAGTTGGAGTTCACTTAATGACAAGCAATCTCCCTTTACGGCAATGATTTTCAAAAATAATATGCACACATGACATTCAATAATGGGGAATCGTAAATTTCGCATTTATCTCGAATTAAACGTTTTTTGAAACGCTTAAATGGTGAGGAAAACGACAAGTCGTTGAACAATGTAAGATTTATTTTGATTTGTTTAATATCATGTGTACAAAAATGTATAGAGAATCTAAATTGTCTAATTTAGATTCTCTATACATTTTTTGTACACATGGTATTAAACAAATCAAAATAAATTTTACATTGTTCAAAGACTTGTCGTTTTCCTCATCACGACATGCCGTTTTCCAGATTTGTCATTTCCTCATACCAAAAGTCTTGGAGTAATTTATATAGAAAAAATGTAATACGACAATTAATATCGAAAATAGACAAAATTAACGATCAAAAGAGATTTTCAAAAACAAGAAAAAAAAAACTAAAATAGGATATTAAATCATTATTATTATTATTATTTTTTTGAAAGTTTTCTAAAACATTATCAAAAGTTGGTGAGACGTGTATGTCAGCAAGTCATTGAACTTTGCAACACGTATCTTGATTTGTTTAATACAATGTAAAAGTTCGTAAACAGTGTTTAATTTGTACTCATTAATAATTGAATAAATACTTTAAAATAAGTAAATTTTCGCAAATTATAATTTTTAAAATAAAATTAACTGACGTATGGTATTATTATTATTATTATTACTATTAATATCAGTTCCCAAAAATGTTTCGTCGTGTTACTCTTAAACAAGATTGCTATTGAAAGAATTGTTAACAGCATATAACTGTGGCACAAATTTGAAGTTACACTCCCTTTTTTTATCTTTCTGAATCTACATTGCGCCAGAAAAATATAATACATGATACATAATTAAACATTTTACTAGCCAATGTTCCATAAATGGAACATCAAATTAAAAATTCATTTGAAAATTAAATATCATGAATACTAACTTAAAAAAAATATATATGACATAAATATGACATGACCTTTTGAATGAGAAATTACAGTTCAATCATAAAAGGGGGAATATACAAAAAATTATAAAAATGACTTATTTTACAATTTTCCATTTTACCCACAGTTTAAAAATTCACATAATTTATAAAAATAAGCAAATGCTTCTAAAAATGGGCTGGCATGTTTAAAATTAATTACATTATTAAAATAAAATAAAATATAATAATATTAAAATATAATAACATTAAAATAATAATATGAAATATAATAATATAAAATTAATAAAATCAAATATAATAAATTTAAATTATATTATTATTATTATTATTACACATTTTAATGATAGAGTTCTTTAAACTAAAGCATTAGAAGACAAAATATTAAAAAAAAAAACTAATTTAAATTACAACCGGTCTGAATGCTGCGTATAAAAGGTTCAGAAATAGGATGTCATTTATTATTTAATATTGTAGTATTATATTCTATATATATATATATATATATATATATATATATATATACACACACACACACAATTATACACGCACACACCACATAATGTCTTTCTCTCTCCGTATATAAATATATAGAAAGCAAAAGATATGGTTAATATTTCATCTGAAAACAAAGAACCATGAACAGCATCGATTGATATATTTTCCGATTTAGATGCCTGAAACAGCAGAACTTGTGACAGATAAAAAGGAATGATTAGCTTTATTGATCCCATAGTATGGTGTAGTATCGGATGTCATAATAAAAGAACAATGAAAATTGTTCAACATGAAAGATCAACTAAATGAAAAAGGAAATATTTAAAAACTCTTTTGTTGTAGAGATATTCACCGTCTATATAACAACTTATTGAGCATTGATAATGAAAGGCTTGCGCTTCTTTCGCTCTCTTCAGTAAAACTTTTCTTCTGTATTATTAAGATTGTGTTTTGAATGCAGAATATATATATATATATATATATATTAAATATAACATTGAACAATAATGAAGAAAGTTAAATTTACGTATATTTTCCTTAGTCATGCTTAAAAAATAGCAATAATTTTAGAATAATTTGAGCACATATAATCGCATATAAACGCATTTAGTTTACATTGTAACAAAATTTAGACAGTTTTTTTTAAACACAAACGTGATTGTATATATTTTTATTTGTATTATTATAATTATAGTATTATTACTAGTTCCCCATCATACTATAGGTATGGGAACTCAGGTAATCGTGAAAAATTTCGACCTCGGTTTTCTGACTTTTTTATACGTTTTCAGGTGTGAGGAATCCGAAAATGACAAAATTTGTTTGGTGTCTGTCTGTAGGGTGTCTGTTAGTGTGTTAGTGTGTTAGTCCGTTAGTTTGTTAGTCTATTTACTCGATATCTCACAAACAAAGGATCGCAGGGAGGTCAAATCAGTTTTAAAATATTACATTAACTAATTACCAGAAACCAACTTTATTCATTAAGCATTGTATATCCTAATCATAATTTCGTTTTGGAGAAAAAAATAGAAATCTGTAACATGCAAAGAAGTTACTTTCTTTTGCTGTAAAGTTATTTTTTGCTTGATAACCTTCCTGAAGTAGCTTGGCAAAATACACATTTAATGAAAATAAAAAAGAATGAAGAATGCACTGAGAAAAAATTCTGAAACTGACATTTAGACTCTAAATTGTGGCTGCAGTAAAAATAGTTTCATGTCATCCTTATAAATTCTAGACCCCTTTGAAAGCGAGTTCTGGAAAACCCTATTAGAATTCTAGAGCGTATATCTATATTATCGAATTTTAACTTATTTAAAAGTCTCTGCAAATAAATGCGAATCAAAAAGGCGAATTTTAACATCTATAATCTTGTTTATGAACAAATTCTAGAAAATAAAACGAGAATTTCTCTGATTAAAAAAATTATTTATAATATTCATAATATTGTTTCACTATCTAGAAATATATACACTAGAAATTCTCGACTGTTTCGTCTATTCAGCTTATTGGCATGCCTTATACGCATAGCTCGGAAATCTATATTTCAAGTGTAAGGATTTTGAAAATGACCGCTTATTCGTTGTAGATGAAGTCGGTATATTTTTTTTTCTCAGTGTGTATAGTTGTACGTTATTAATCGTAAAATTATTTTATCTTACATCGAAAGTTTTGTTACTGTTCATTATATCCATTCCAAAATAATAATTTTATTAGTTACATTCTTTTCTACAATGAATGGAAGCATTTACATTTGCAGAATCGAAACTGAATATTAATTTTTCCTATATTTAATTCCTGAACAACATAGCTGAAAATTACGGAGGACGGATTATCAAACGATATCATGCGCCAGGTATATTAAAATAATAATAATAATAATAATGGATGAATACTGTTTGTGCGGGAATTTTTCAAGGGTTGATTTGTAAGTGCTGGGATATTATATATATATATATATATATATATATATGTGTGTGTGTGTGTGTGTGTGTGTGTGTGTGCTTGAGTGCAGGTTCCAAACTTCCACATTCACTTAATATCTCTGAAATGCGTAAAAATAAAAAAATAATAATGAAACGCATGTTCAGTGAATTCGAAGGGGACCACTTTTGGTGAAAAAAAAAAATTGGTCCCGTGGGGCTAGTGGGGCTGCTAGCGAGTTATCGTTCTCAAATAAAATTGTACATGCTTATAATATTTTCATTGTACTTGTAACGCGCACTTACAATCAAACACAACATGCAATTTCGTTGTTTCATTATTTTCATTTACCTCTACTCGATTTGGTAAATAGTAATGTTCAATTTGACTCATTTCATCTGCAGTTAATTTTGTCACGTGATTTAATGTTACATAATTATACATGAAAACAGAATTTGCTCATGTATAATTATACTCATAATTATACTCAATAATCATGTATAATTATACTCATACACACACACATTTTCTAAAAATGGTAAATTCATGTTCTAGACTTCTCAAAACATCTAAATCCGTCGAAAACCGGAAGTCGAATTTTTTTACGAATGCAATACTTTCTTCTATTGCATATAGAAGAAAATAAAAAAGGAATTTGCATTTCGTTTTTAACTCGCTTTTATTAGCTTCACCTGTATGTATGTTTGTAACCGCTCTGGGAACAAACAAAAAATCTATATTGTAAAAAAGACTTTCCCTACGTAAACGCTGTGGCTTTGAGGTAAAGCTCCGGGCTATGAACCTAAAGGTCTAACGTTCGAGCCCACTCAGGGGAGATTTTTTAAAAATGGGTTTTTGTTTAATTCTAAATTATTTATTTCTCGTTCCTTCATTATGTTATTTATTCAGTTAATATTTGGATTCTAATTTAATTTCTAGACTTTTAACACGTTTTTATTTTAACATGCTTTTATTAACTTGAAATGATATAACTATTATGTATGTAACGGTATCTTGCAATTCAATTTTCGACCACTTCTGCTCGTTCGATTGACCTGAAATTTTGCACACGACTTCATAGTCCATGACAATACTACATACAAGTGTTTACAGCCTCCTATCCCATCAGGGGCATGTTCTAGGAGCAAACAAAAAAATCTATATATATATAATTCTATCGTATGTGGCACAGGCTTTGTCTGTATTCGCATAACGTCGAGTGGCAACAATTAATCAATTATTATTATTTTTTTTTTATTAAAGATGCAAATATTATGGTGTGCCACTCACACGATTTTTTTTTTACCCTGCATTTTAATACTATAAAGATAGATATTTTGTGCCTTTTAGTTCACATTTCAATAAAAGCGTGTTCTTTAATTTTTTAAAAGTACAATTTTATTATACAACTGATTTCCATTCACATACATAGCTAGTATGATGTGGCCACAATATGAATTTCTTCTATATAATTTTACACAAAATTCATTGAATACAAATTATTTATTAAATTATTAAATTATTTTCTATTATTAATGCAGATGGTTTTTATCTGAAAGAATTATATCACTACATGCCGAAAGAAAGTAAATTATTTGCCAATATGAAAAGAAATAATATTTTTTTCTAACTTTTTTTTGTTGAAAGATAAAAAAATATACAACTCAGCGAACCTCCCACATGCACATTTTTTTTTCTTGTTAACTATTATTATTATAAATAATTCAAATTAATTTTACAATCATACGTTTAAAACAACTCACATTATGTACATTTATACAAAATTTTGTTCCATACTGTCATGTTAAAAATTTTGAAAAAAATGCGATCACAGCACCACCTGTTGAGCAATTGTTACACAAATCTAGTTAGCACCAGTTTATGCCAGGGTTCAACTAAATACCAAGTTTGGTTAAATTTCGTTTATTGATTCGTGAGTTACAGCGTCCACATAATTTGTGATACATATACATAAACTGACAGACAGACAGACATTTTCTAAAAACAGTCAAATCGTGTTCAGGACATCCCAAAACGTGTAAATCTATTGAAAACTGGAGTTCGAAAATTTTCACGAATCCAATACTTTCTTTATATATACTTACAGAATAAAGTAAAAATGTAAATAACATTGGGATAATAAGCCATTATAGATTTATTTTATTTCGTTCTTCTGTATTCAATAGAAGAAGGTATTGGATTCGTAAAAAAATTCTACTTCAGTTTTCGACGGATTTACACGCTTTGAAAGGTGTTAGGGATATTTTTCCTTAACTCTATTTTTTAGATTTTGCTAGTTAATTAAAATAGAAATGGAAGAAATAATTAATAAATCAGTTTTTTTATCAAGACGTAGGTGAATTATTTTGGCTCTGAAAAGAAAATAAATCTTAGGATCAGGGGGAAATAAAATTATGGTATGCGAAAAAAAGAAATGATAAAAAGCTAGTTTAAAATTCTCCTTCTCTTAAGAGATAGCACTTTCTAAAACTCTTGCTATCTGGAGTGCATGAGAGGAGGGGAGATTCTGACCTTGAATAGTCAGGGATGCTTTCACACATCGCATGTCAATTGACCAGGCGAAAGTGTTAGACTAACGTAATTGTGGATTTGTGGGGGGTTTCTGGTGAATAAGAAACTTTTTCGGCATGAGTTTAGTTCTTTTTTTGGCACCCGCGGAGTGGCTGGCTTGCTTGGTTCGAACGGGAAACGGAGGGACGCGACGCTTGGTATGATGATTTAACGTCAACGTGAAGGAATGTGCTTGTTCTTAGGGGCGTTATCCCTTGCAAGGGCACTCACTGGTGTGCCCTTTTGCTCAGAAACTCTGTTATTAGTAGTTTGATGAAAAGTTCATCTCTGAAAAATCAACAGTAATATAAGTTTCTAGAGAAGATTAAAAAATTATGGGGACTACGATTAGGTCTTTAAGATGGTGGCAAGCCTAAAATTCAAGTTGAACATGAAGGCGAAAACAAAACGTTTTCCCTAAGGAAATTTCGTCCATTTTTCTATTTAAAAGGAAGGAAATATCTGAAGCTTTTTGAGGTAAACCTGTTGTAAATGCTGCTGTTACTGTACCTGTTTACTTTAACGACTCTCAGCGACAAGCCACAGAAGACGCGGTAACTATTGCCGGCTTGAAAGGACTCTGGATTATTAGCGAATCTTTCTGCTGCAGCTATTACCTATGGTCTAGATTTAAAAGAGGAACTGGAGAAAGAAATGACATCAATTTTTATCTGCGTCTTGGAACCTTTGATGTATTAACCTTAACTATTGAAGAATGTATTTTGAAGTCAAATCTACAGCTGGTGATACTCTCCTAAGTAGTGAAGTTTTTGATAATCAAACATCGTAAAAAATGAAGAAAAGAAGTTTGAAGAAAACACAGTAATTGGTCTGTTAATAAGGAAATTTTATGAGAAGTTTGCAAGCATGCATACTAGGGAAGGCCATCATTTAAAAAAAATAGAGTTTGTAACATCTATGCACTCCTACGGGAGAGGTGCCATGCGTGTGTGAGGATTCTCTAAAATGTGTATTTTTGAAGGCCAAATGTGAGTTAGAAATCTGTTTAAACTTCACAGGAACACCAGCTCTCCACCTGGAATTTCCTACGTAAGAGAAACCAAGGTAATAAGTTTTATTTTCTTCTTAAATTTTATATGTGATTGTATTCGTATTTTGAAGGGTGTATTATTAGCAAAAAAGAAAGGAGAAATAGCAAGCTAATAGCAAATACTTATTTTATAAAGTGACAGTAAATTCTTGTTTTATAAAGTAATGGTGATGAACTTACAACCAAAGAGACATTTAGGGTAAATATGAACTCTCCTTTTCTTGGTTTGAAAGCAAAATTAAATGTCTGCTAAAACTGAAATGTAATTTGTTTTAATATTAGAATAGTAGATAAAAGATGTGATTAACTGATAATTAAAGAGACATGTTTGAAATTTAGTACAATGATTTAGGTAGTAAGGATAAATTTTTCAACCCAATTAAAAGAGAAAAATATATTGAGTATTACGTACTATGAAGTGTTAATAAAGTGGATTCAGTGTTTAATTTCTGTTGTTTTCTCTGAAAGGAAAGTTACAACTTTTAGTGTGGAGATTTTAATTCTTGGATTATGTTGCATTAAATTCTTATGCTGTAGGGATACAATGAAATTACTTTAGATTATATTTTGAGAGCTGTATGTGAGATGCTGTCTGTGAGAAATTTTGATTTCACATTACTGAGTATGAGATTTATGTGTTTATTAGCAAAGAAATAATTAAAGTGATGAGGGTTTAAAGTTACCCATTATTTGGAAAGGTTTATGTAAATTGACAGACAGCATCTCCCAACATGTGGGTTAAGTTATTTGAAAAAGGAATAATTACATACATTTTTATTGTTATGGGCAATTTAGTAGTCTGTGATGATGGGAAGTGTTTGTCTAGAAAAAAAAAGAGGCTAAAGATAAAATTACATTAATAGTTAGATATTTTTGTTTAAGTCAGAATGTTTGAGAAAAAGTTATTGTTTATATAACATGAGATATTTTGGATGAAAAAGTTGACTTCCCTTTACTCATCACAGGCTACATTTCTTATTTTATTTTTGGGGGGAGGAAATTGCCATTTCTTTTTTTTTTTATTTATTTATCTTGTTTTTTATTTATTTATCTTGTTTTTTTTTTTTTTTTTTTTTTTTTTTTATCGAGAGTCTCTGTCTATAGCAATGGTTTAAGAAAGGATTAATGTTGGGTAAATAGTAGACAGAGACTGCCATACACTATAATGTATGCAAATTATTTTACATATACATAGTATAATCATGGCAGAGCAGCTGCACATCGCTTCAGTGTGCTGTATAGCACAAAAAAGGTTAATTTTAAATTGGGTAACCTGGGTATTGCGTTAAAATCACAAAGCGCTTTAAAGTAACTCAGTAGTTAGTAATATAACTTAGCAGTTTGAGAAATTTAAAGTTAAGTAAGAGAAATTTAAAAGTAAAATAAACTAATGGTGACATAACATCGAATCTAACTATAATACAGGTCTAGAATACGATTTGATCATTTTTAGAAAATGTCTGTCTGTCCGTCTGTGTGTGTGTGGCGAAAATTTTGTGGCAACTGTATCTACGTAACTACTGCTCAAAATTACATATAAATTTATATGCAGATGCAAATTGTCCTAATTTAGTCCCAATCAACATTTGGTGTCAACTGCTCAACAGGTGGCACTGCTATCCAACGATTTCCGCAATTTAAGGGGAGGCTATCTCTCAGGATCTCTTTCGTATAAGCAAACAAAACTAATATGTATGAAGGCCATTATAAAACATTATGCTGGTGCAATTTGAATGCTTATCGGCCAGCAGGTGTCTCTGCTATACAGCTATATCTGCAATTTAAGGGAAGGCTATAACTTAAGAACTACTGCACAGAAATGCATATAATTTTATATGTAGATCCAACTTGACCTAAATTAGTGCCTACCAGCTTTTGGTGCAAACCGCTCAACAGGTGGCGCTGCTATACAGTAATTCCCGCAATTTTAGGGGAAATTCTCTAATCTCAGGTTTTATTGCGTACAATAAAAGAAATTTTAATATGTAAGAAGGCCATTATGAGACCTTATACCAGTTCAATTTGAATGCTTATCGGCCAACAGGTGGTGCTGCTATACAGCGATTTCCACAAAATTAGGGAAGGCTGTAGATAAGGCGCTACTGCACAGAATTGCATATAAATTTACATGTAGATGCACCTTGACCTAAATTTGCGCCTATAAACGTTTAATGTCAATTTATCAACAACTGCTACACAGCGATTTCTGCATTTTAAGGAAAGGCTATATATCAAGTTTTATTGCGTATAATCAAGCAAAACTTGATATATGGGAAGACCATTATGAGACATTATGCTGATTCAAGTTGAATGCTTATAGGGCAATAGATGGCACTGCTATACTGGAAATTTCCTCGAAAACGGAAAGGTTATATCTCAACTTGTGTGGCATATAACTGTGCAAAACAAAATATGTGAGACAACCATTATAAAAAATCATTTTTAAAGATGTTGTTTATAGACAGTAAAATGATCTTTCTCTGGATATTTAGTGACAGTTTTCTTTAAGATGAAAATCATTTGCATTCATCATGTTAGATAATTTTAATAAATAATAGTTTTAATAATTTTTTGCCCTTAGTGAATTTATATAGGAAAATATAGAAGCATGTCTTGTGATGGCCACAACATACTTGTTTTTAATTAAAAGAAATGAATTGCAGGAATCTACATCTATAAAAGCAGATCTCTTGACTGACATGCTTGCTCACTCAGCAATGCCGAGTCAAACTAATGGAGACACAAATGTGGAATTTCATGAGATTATTTCTTTAGTGACGTGGATAAGAAGCTATTTTTTGAAGTTTCCCAGAAAACGGAGCGACAAAACTTGTTTCTCGCATTTCTCACCGTATCTTAAAAAAAGAAAACAAGAAAAAAAAAATATTAAAAAAACGGATATACGTCATATTAACCGGATATCCGGTGGTTTTGACTCGGATATCCGATGACATTTCGGATATTGAAAAATCAGCCGGATATGCCTGATACCGGATATTTTCCGGTTATCCGGTCCATCGCTAATATATATATATATATATATATATATATATATATATATATATAATCATTAATATTTAAATAACTTTTTTAAACTAGATACATTTTCGTAAATTATACTTTTTGAGACAAAATTAACTCAGGTTGATATTATTATTAATTGGTAAAAATATATTTTTTCGAACATATTATTTGATTTGTCGATATCAGAACTATATTAAATGAATAGAATCTAGTTAACAAATAAAGCAGTTGGAGTGCACTTAATGACAAGGAATTCCCCTTTACAGCAACGACTTTCAGTAAATATGCACACATGCCTTTCAATATGATGTGACCGTAAATTTCACTGTCATCTGTAATTAAACGTGTGTTTGAAATGCTTAAATGATGAGGAAATTCATAAGTCATTTGATTTGTTTAATACTCTGTACAAAATTATATAGGAAATATAAATTATTTCTAATAGTACTGGATGATTGTCTAAAGAAAAAAATGTAATTTCACAATTAATATCAAAATTAATCTCGACTGTTAAGAGAAAATCGATCGTTAAGAGAAAATTGACGATCATATAAAAAACTTCAGTATCATGAAAAAACTACTTAAAGTATGATATTAAATTATAAAAAATCATATTATTTATAAACTTTAATGTAGTGTTATTTTTCTTTTTAAAAGCTAGAAGAATGTGCAATTATTGGCCTTCGCAACTAGTGATGTGGATTGGGTAAATACCCAATGGGTAAGTAAATATTTTTTGGGTATTTACCCAGGTATTTACCCGAGGCCTGGGTAAATACCCAAAAACTGGGTATTTTCGAAAAATATATATATATATATACTTTATTGCATACAATAATTTGACTGACTAATGCGCATGAAGAATATTAATTACTGCTTTAATTATTTTTTCTGGATTTTGTTTATTTTTTATTTTTTTAATTTCATAAAGGGACTTATACTTATTAAATGCTAATATATTTGATCAATTTTAAGTGGGACAAAAAAGGGGAAAAAAAAGGACCTGCTTTGAACTTTAGGCGACTGATTTGACTGTTAGGCAACTCTCTACTTATTGTCGCCGGAAATTAAAGCCAATATTGGGGGCTTGTATGGTTTTGCCCTATTATAAATCATTAGCCAATACATATTTTTAAATTCTGTTTTGACATTCGGGGAATTCACAACTTTTAAATTGATTATTAACTAAAAATTGATTTTTAGAAGTTTTATTTTGAAGCTGTAAAATTCAAAATATCACTTAATCAAAATTTGTAACATGCTTGTAATATACAGTTCCCACTGCTTATTAAAATCACATTCGTCCTGAGCCAAAGGGATTTTATTCAGCAGCTTATTTTTATATCCGGCGAAAGATCCTGCAGCTGCACTCAAGAAAGAGGTATTACTTTCCTGAATATGGAAAGAAATTTCAAAAGGTAACGAATAATGTAATTAATGAACAATATTAATTAAATTTCGATAGATAATTAATAGATTGTTCATTCAAAATAAATAAATTGAATACATCCCAAGTTTCGTTGCTCTTTCCTTTGAAGAAAATCATTATTACTTTCCCAAAAGTTCATGCATTTTTTATTTATTTATTTAAAATCTTTCCGTTTAAATCTCTTGTTTCTTAGTTATTTCAAAATAAGAATTAGAAATTATCTTTTAATAATTAAAAATTTAAAAAGAAAAAAAAATCACTTGTGAACCAAATTTAAATTTGTATCTTATTACCGCACGAAAACATTCCTTGAAATTGTCACTGAGACAAGTGATGGGGAGTGTTTAATTTGTAACTATGCTGCAAGTGTAAAATTTTTGACAAAAAGTGATAAAAATGAGATTGCTGTTTTTTTATTTATTTTTTAGTTCAAAAAAAAAAAAAAAAAAAAAAAATTTTTTTTTAGTGTGCATGAATTACATTTTTTGCTGCTGAAGAGATTTTTTATTTATTTTTATTTTTTGAGTCTATTAACCGACGATGCTGATTTTATTAAGCGGTGGTTTAAAAAGTAGTTTGTATTGATTTGATTACGGTTCTGGTAATTTGATCAGATTAACCAGCTGATTTTATTAACCAATGAATTTATTAAGTGGTGTTTACTGTATTTTATTTTTGATCTTATTACAGAACTTGAAATGTCTATAGTTATATATATTTCAAGTTTAAACCCCGCTCTCTCTCTCTCTCAATATCTCGTTTTTTTTTTTTTTTTTTTTTTTTTGGTCATTTTAGGATTATTTTAATATGGTTGCAAAAACCCTGCAAAAATTCTCAGAACTTTTTTAAATAGTATCACAATTCCCCTTGCAATTGTATCTAGCTATTTTTTTTTTCTTTCCATTATCAGTTTCCTTTTTCATTTTAAACCAAACTCAACAGTTTCTTTCAGTTTAAATTAATTAACATTGCTATTAAAAATCTGAACATACTTTATTTTTATAAAATTTGAAAATTTATATAAGTCTCAAATGTTTCTATTTTTTCTTTACACACTCTGTCTCTTCCTTTCTCTCTATATATAAATACAGAAATACACAAATACAGACACTTTATTCGAATAAAGTTCATTGAAAAATAAATACCCAGGTAAATACCTATTTTGGGTATTTACCTGGGTATATACCTTGGGTATTTACCCTTAAAAATAAATACCCGGGTATTTTACATCACTATTCGCAACACTTCTCTTGATTTGTTAAATGTAATGTAGATATCATAAAGAGTGTAATTTGTACTCATTAATATTTAAATAATTTTTTTAACTAGATAAATTTTCGTAAATTATACTTTTTAAGACAAAATTAACTCAGATTGATATTATTATTAATATTATTATTCGTTTTCAAAAGTGTTTAAACGTGTTACAAGTAAACTAAGTTTCCATTGACTGAAATATTGTAGTACATACTGTCGCACAAATTTAAAATTAAATTCGTTTTTTATTTATCTATTTATTGTAAATGCCTAATGCTAAAACCACACGAATGAACGTATATTAGGAATTAATACATATTTCTACTCAAAGCTACTGAACGACTCTCTTGAGCTGAATATAGGGTTGTTTTTAAGCATAAAGGAAATACACAAATATAAACAACGGACGCAACATTTAGTGATAATTCACCTCAATGTGATTTGAAAGGAATGCGGATAGAGCAATCGTGATTATCTGATTCGAGGAGTTTATACTGAAAAATACTACATGAGGCATAAACAGTCAAAAATTCACGATTGATGAATGTACGCGAGGAAAATTTTATCAAACATAGAATTTCGATAGTTTCCCTCATGAAAAACCTGTTTATGAGGTAGTATGTGCTACTCTCGTATCATATTTCGAATGATAGCGCCTTAAGTAACTGTTTGAAATAAATCCCATCAACCATATGCCATTAATTTTATCAGATATCCCGTCATCTGTATTTTAACTTATGTATATCAATATATATATGTATAAACTACTTTGCACAAAAAGATTACAGTACATGATACATAATTAAGAAGTAGGTTGTCATCTCTTTTTCTCTCTCTCTCTCTCTCTCTCTCTCTCTCTCTCTATATATATATATATATATATATATACAGAAACACAAACGCATACACATGGGCACACACCACACTTCGCACATCTCATACATTTCTCTGTGCATATACATATAGAATGAAAAGCGTTAAGGACGCAGAAGATATGGCTAACATTTGTTCTGAAAAGAAAGAATCCTGAAGGGTATCGATTGATATATTTTCCCTATACGTGACGGAAACGGGAAAGTTCGTGACAGATAAAAAGGCGAGATTAACTTCATTAATCACATAGTGTGGTGTACATTGATTTCGTATCGGGTGTCATGTAAAGGAACAATGGAATTTGTTCAACATGAATGATCCGTTAAATGAAAAAAGGAAATATTTAGAAACCCTTTTATGTTATGGATTTTTATCATCTGGATAACAACTTATTGAGCATAGAGAAGGAATCAATGGAACATATTTTTCCTTCTTGAGTAATGTTTTGCTTCTGCGTTATTATGTTATTCAAAAGCAGAAAAAATATATTTCTTTAAACAACATTGCAAAACAATGAAAGAAAGATAAATTTATATATGTTGTATTCAATCATGCTTAAAAATACCAATCTATTTAGAATAATTTAAGAACTTATAATTATCTATAAACGCATTTTTTGATTTTGTAACAAAATTTAGAAAGTTTATTTATTTATTTATTTATTTATTTTTATTTTTTACGAGCGTGCTTATAAATATTACTATTGCTTTTCATATACGAATGTAACCCGTGATTTTCAATAGTTTGTAAGAATACTACAGTATGTATTAGTATATCTAAGCACACACGCATATATATATATATATATATATATATATGTATATATGTACGTGTGTGTATATAACAGTATACTTGACGCTATAGAGAAATGCTGGTTCCGCATGCCATAAAACAGTCACGGGAATAATAATTTGTGTGAAAATATAATTTTTAAAGATATTTACAGTTATAAAATTTGATACACATGCCATAAGAATAAAAAAAATAACCGCGGTAAAATGAACGTTCTTTGAAATACACTGATTGAAAAAAAAATCCCTTTTGAGTTTGAACGAGGTCGTGTAGTAGGGTTACGAGAAGGTGGGTTTTCTTTCCGCGATATTGCAGAAAGACTTGGCAGGAATGTATCCACTGTGCATGAGTGTTGGCAGCAGTGGTCAAGGAAAGGTACTGCCTCAAGAAGACCGGGTTCCGGGTGGCCACGTGGCACTACCGAGAGGGAAGACCGCCGTGTTCGGCGTATGGCTGTGGCTAATCGTACTGCGTCTGCAGCTGAAATTCGAGCTGCAGTTGGCACCACAGTGACACAACGAACTGTTACAAATCGGTTACTTCAAGGACGGCTCCGAGCCAGACGCCCTGTAGCGTGCATTCCACTGACTCCAAACCACTGCCGTTTGCGACGTGAGCGGTGTCAGGCTAGAGCTCATTGGAGGATGGAGTGGAGATCTGTTGTGTTTTCTGATGAAAGCCGGTTCTGCCTTGGTCGCAGCGATAGCCGTGTGTTGGTTAGAAGGAGGCCAGGTGCTAGCGACCTGTCTGCGGCCTAGACACACAGGGCCTACTCCTGGAGTTATGGTTTGGGGAGCAATTTCGTATGACAGCAGGAGTACTTTCGTGGTTATCCCACTCACCCTGACTGCAAATTTGTACGTCAGTCTAGTGATACAACCTGTTGTGCTGCCATTCATGAACAGCATTCAAGGGGGTGTTTTCCAACAGGATAACGCTCGCCCTCATACCGCTGTTGTAACCCAACATGCTCTACAGAGTGTCGACATGTTGCCTTGGCCTGCTAGATCACCAAATCTTTCTCCAATCGAGCACGTATGGGACATCATTGGACGACAACTCCAGCGTCATCCACAACCAGCATTAACCGTCCCTGCATTGACCGCATAAGTGCAACAGGCATGGAACTCCATCCCACAAACTGATATCCGACACCTGTACGGCACAATGCATGCACGTTTGCATGCTTGCATTCAAAATTCTGGCGGTTACACCGGTTACTAATGTACCAACATTTCACATTTGAAATGGCTCTTCTCGCCAATGGCTCTACCTGTGGTCTTGAAACTTTAATCAATTAAATATGTTACCTAGACAAATGTATTGCTGAAATTTCATTACTGTACAATATTTTTTTCTTGGTGTTGGGATATTTTTTTTTCCATCAGTGTATATTATTCCTGACTATCATAAATGAATTAAGGTTTTCGAATAAATATGTACATGCTTATAATATTTTCTTTGTACTTACAACATGCACTTACTATCGAACACAACGTACAAGTTCGTTGTTTCACTATTTTCATTTGCCATTACGTGATGGGGTACATAATAATGTGGAGTTTGATTCATTTCATCTGTAGTCGATTTTGACATATGATTTAATTTTACATATTCATGCATGAAGTCAGAAGATGCGGAGTTTAATTTTTAATTTTCATGCAGTTTACTTTCTGTAGCATAAAATCTTGACATAGCCCTTGGCTGACTATCAGCTAATTTTCATCTCCTTTGAAAGGAAGACTCTTTTTCTGTATCTAAATTCTGAATTTTATCAAATGGTGTCTATAAAAATTTGTTCTTCTGGATCATTTTTTGTCACTTTAAATTTATGATTAGAAATGAATCCTATTTCAAAGAAATTCTTTAAAATATTATTTAATTCATCATCAATTGTGATGTGGCACACTAATGTTAAATTTTTAAATTAAAAACTATCAATTCTTTTTAATATAATAAATACCAGTTTTCATGGAATTGCCGTTGGTTTTCCTGATTTATTCTGGATAGGACTTTCTTTGCATACTAATGATACAACTTTCCATAGGACCACTCAAATAAAACTTGCGTATGTTAATATTTAGCCTTGAATGTGTAGCCAACCCATCTGCATTAATTGGAAACTGGTGAGAGAAATCCACTATCAATATGATGCTTAAAAAGTGTTATGATTTAAAAATTCGGTCGTGAATTGAGATATTCGTAAATTATGATTTAAATATCGTAATTTGGCAAGTGAAATCGTAATTTTCGCTTACTCAAAATGATTCTGAAGAAAAATATGAAGTAAATTCAAATTCAGTTTTATTTCATGCAATTTGCAATTTCTGCTAAGATACAATTAAAACCTAATAAACTATGGAATGTGCTCCGTAAGGACAAATTTAGTCGCTTACCACATTATTTTATAATTAATGAATTATTTAGAATTGTAGAATTAAAAATTCTTTAGAAGAAATTAAAGTTAAGTTTTCACTATAAAATTTCAGCGATAAAATTTAGGAAGTTTTAGAAGGGACAATTTAACATTTTTTTTTAATCCGGCCATTCGTCTAAAACATAAAACCTTGCTTCTTTTTTTATATTCTAAATTCTCTAACAAATGCAAAATAATTCCCTTATATCTTAAATACATGTCCATAAAACAATAATTTTTAGAATATAGAATATGGAATTTTAGAATATGGAAAGCTTAAATAAGAATAAATACATAAGTTTTTGAACTATACAATGAACAATCTTAAAGATAAAAAATACAAATAAGAACACGAATATAAAAGTTATACTAACTGAATATTTTTGCTTATATTATTTCAAAAAGCTCAGGGCTATCGACGAAACAAACAATTATGGAAGATTTAAAATTATATCGAAAATAATAATGAACTACATTGATTGTTTATTCATAAAAATATAATAATATTTAATGAGCACTTATCTCTCCTGTCTGCCGAACAGAATGCAGCCAAACAAGACAAACGCAAACTCATAAAACAGAAACTGCTTTGATTTCGTTTGTGTGAGAATTAATTTAATCCTCTTGTTGGTAAATCTTTAAGAATATTTTTCTTGACCTAACAAAATCATACATTATTGTACTATTTCAAAGAGAATATGTGTTAATTTAAAATAAAACAGAATTATGTTTTTACAGAATCACAAACGAATGTCAATGTCCTTTTTCATTGTACGACAAAAAAAAAAAAAATAAAAAAAAAAAAAATAAAAAAATAAATAAAAATAAAATTAAAATTAAAAAATAAATAAAAAATAAAAAATTGTCTTTTTTATTTTTTTCCTATTGACTTGTAGACAGTCAGCGTTCTCATATTTGGCTATTCGAGTCAATGATTTTTTTTTTTTTTTAATTATTATAAATAACAACACATTAGAACACATTTTTATCGCGATTTTAATTAATTTTGTATTACAGAGATTTTTTTAGAGATGAATTCCCTATCATTTTACTAGATTCAAGAAGTGTTAAACTATTATCTTTTTTACATTTTTATAGGTTTTTATTAATCAAAAATTACGCGTTATTATTTTACATTAGCTTTAGCTGTTTCATATTATTTTAACCAATATCGTTTAACTGAAAAAATATTATAAACTGTTTACACAGTGTTTTTAAATACAAAAACTTGATTAATTGCCGTTCAGTAAAAAAAAAAAAAAAAAAAAAAAAAAAAAGATTGAAACTTGAAAGAATATCTTTTTTTGTATTTTCCTTCTTTCTTTCTTTCTTTTTTTTTTTTTGTTTCTGAAGAAAGTAACTTAGCTAATGTTTTGCTTCTATCAGTAGAAATTGTATTGGTATAAAAAAGGCTGATAAAATTGTGACTTTCGTATTTCTTTAAGAAGTGATTTTTTCCTAAACTGTAACAGAGAAGAAACGATTGTTTGTATAATTTTATTATGTGTTTTACTTCATAAAAAATGCGAATTTCATGGTAATTATGTTCGATTAATTTAATTTTCACTGCTAATTGGGTTAAACTATAGTTTGAAAAGTGAATATTAACTTGGATTTAATTTTTTGGTTATGAATCACTAGCGTTTATTTCGAACTACGTATAATGTTATCACACATAAATTATTGTAAACTAAAGTAAAAATGTTACAAACCCAGAAAAGTTACACATAAACAAATCATTACCAAAACAGAAGGATCTCATGCTTAAAGGTTGTACTTCAAATCAACGAAAAACATTTCTTAATTAAAATGTTTACCATAAAAAAGGGAGAACCCCCCCCCCCCACTCCCACATGTGAGAAATTACAGAATTAAATTATATTTTAGCCCTCTTCATATAGAAAAAATTATCTTTTTCTTCTTCCTGAATTAGAAATCACAGAAATTTTTACTTAATTATTTAAATTATTTGCATTAACTAATTACCAGAAATTCATTTTATTGATTACGCTTTATATACAAGTGGACGGAAAGTAGCTCCCTACTGGATTTTTTTCCTAAACAAATATAGGTATAAAGACAATTTTTTGTATACATTTAGTTTATTGTGTGGCATGGTAATTACAAAAGTTACAATTCAATGTGTGCCCCAGTATTTTCTATACACTGTCTTAAACGAACAGGTACGTTTGCTACGACCTTCCGCAAGAACTGATCAGGAACACCACTTACGGCCTCGCGGATTTTGTTCTCAAGTTCACCAAAAGTTTGAGGTTTTCTGCGGTACACTTCTTCCTTAGCCCACCCCCATAAAAAGTACTTGCATGAGGTGAGGTCTGGATTACGCGCAGGTCATCCTGTGGAGCCTTGGTGGCCTATCCATCGTCCTGTGAATCACTCATCAAGCCACTGCAATATATTAGACATATGAAAAAAGAAAGAAATGTTACAAATAATGCTATACTACAGTCTACAAAACAAGGTTACTTTCATTGCAATCTACACATAACATCAATATCTAATCCAAATCCAAAGTAGGGAGTTACTTTCTTCCCACCCTGTATATATATATATATATATATATATATATATATTATGTATTTATATTTAAAAGAAAAGCACGTATTTGTTTCAGAATATATATATATATATATATTAAAAATCAGTAGCATACACAGAAGTTACTTTCTATCGTTGTAAAGTGGTTTTGTTTGTTGTATTACAATCGTTCCGAAGTAGTTTGGTAAATTATATTGCATTTTATGAAAATTATAAAAGATGAAGAACATACACTTGCACGTAAT
Source organism: Salticus scenicus (assembly GCA_963930645.1). Classification (NCBI taxonomy): domain Eukaryota; kingdom Metazoa; phylum Arthropoda; class Arachnida; order Araneae; family Salticidae; genus Salticus; species Salticus scenicus. Next base: position 133,809,136 of record OZ005655.1, read on the forward strand.
TAATCGTAAAATAAATTTGTCTTGCGTCAAAAGTTTCGTCACTGATTATTATAGCCATTTTAAAATAATCATTTTATCAGTTGCATTCTTTGCTACGATAAATGAAATCATTGACATTTGTAGAATCAAAACTTAATATCACTTCAGTGTCAGCCTATATTTAAATAAACTTTTATTTAGCGATGCTACTTTAAAATGTCATTTGTTTAAAAGGCGTATACATTCGAAATTACATAGAAATAAAAGGAAATACAGAGTAGATATAAGTAAATGCAGAGCAAATGTAGAGGAAATGTCAAACACATTTATCCTATAAGAACGTATATACCTCGCTTTAATCTCACTACAAGACACTAGACTCTACATGTAGCCGTTTTTGTCCCAGAAAAGACTTTATAGAGTGTTATTGTTGTCTTTGCTCGGATTGCTCTGCGATCTTCACGTGTGTAATAGTTAATTCTTATATTATCTCAAAAATGTCTCATCGATCTTAGAAAAATGTATAAAGAACACAAAAAGTACATACATTTTTATATTTTTGAAAGTCCAAATATGTTTTATAATCTATATATACAAGTGCAACCTAAATAATCACCACAAAAAAAAAAAAAAAGCATTATTAGCTGCATTATTCTTATTGCCCATATTTTATCTTTACGTGTGTTATAATTAATTCTTATACTATCTCAATAAACTCGCATCGATATTAGGAAAATATAGATTACAAATAGTAAATACGTTTTTATATGTTTTAAAGTACAAATACATTTATAGATTTATATATACCAGGACACCCTAAATAACCACTTTAAAAGAAATAATAATAAATAAATAAAACGCCTTAATAGCCGCATTTTGCTTATTGCACATATTTTTAAGAGATACTAAAAAAAATTATTTCAAATTTAAACATAAATGAAATAACTTTAATAATAAAAATTAAATAAATAAATAAATAAAGTATTAAATGACTAACAAAAATATACGTGAAATACATTTTTTTCAGTTTCAAAACGGTAGATAAATGCTAAGGTTTTGAAGTTTGTTTTCAAAACAGGTTTTATTACATAACTAGCGAGCTTCACCCGCTAGCGGGTCAGTATTTTCAAATGATTCACCGTAATGACTGAATTCTCAAAATCTCTCAATCACTATAATTAATGAATCACTAACAGTGACTTTTAGTGTTAAGAAAAGAAAGTTTAAAAAAAATCACTTCTGATTGGGTAAGAAGTCGGCCGGTTCCTCACTGCCTTCGACAGCGCAGTCCCGTGCGCGCTGCGCGCGCGTATTCCTTCCCTGACCCTTCGTGCCCCATAAAAAAAAATCATTTCTGATCGAGTAAAAACTCACACCGGGTCCCCAATGCCTGCGGCAGCGCAGACCCATGCGCGCTGCACGCGCACCTGTTAAGGTATACCTTCTCAAGTCAAATTTTTATTAAGTAAATTAAAAAAATCATTTCTCATCGGGTACAAATTCGGACCGGGTCCACACTGCCTTCGGCAGTGCAGTCCCGTGCGCGCTGCGCACGCACAAGTTAAAGGATACACACACCGCGCGCGCGTATTCCTTCCCTGACACTTCGTGCCCCCTAAAAAAATCATTTCTGATTGGGTAAAAACTCACACTGGATCCCCACTGCCATCGGCAGCGCAGACCCATGCGCGCTGCGCGCGCACCTGTTAAGGTATACTCGCCCTGCGCGCACATATTCCTTCTCAAATAAAATTTGTATTCTTAAGAAAAGAAAAAAAATCATTTGTCATCGGTTAAAAAGTTGGACCGGGTCCCCACTGCCTTCGGCAGCGCAAACCCGTGGGCGCTGCGCGCGCATAAGTTAGGGGATACGCGCGCGGTGCACACCTATTTCTTCTCCGCCCTTTCAGGCTCTCTTAATTAACCTACGTATACCAATTTTGAACGATCTAACTCATTTGGCTCAGATGCAAAAGAAAACGTAATCAGGACACCTCAAAACGTGTAAATGTGGTGAAAACTTTCGATAATTTAAAAGAACATTAAAATATCTTTCGAATGATGTATTAAAAATAATTTAATCATAATTAGAAATTGAAATTTGAAAATATTACAGCGCCATCTGGCGGTAGAAATTTCTGTATTCCACTGTTCGATTCCAAATCAACAAAGCTTTCTAATGATGTATTACTTATGAAATTATTTTAATTAGTAGCTGAGATACAAAAGAAAACCTAATCAGGACCCCCTCAAAACGTGTAAATCGGGTGAAATCGGGTGAAAACGTGTAAATCTGGTGAAAACTTTCGATAATATAAAAGAACTTTAAAATATCTTTCGAATGATGTATTAAAAATAATTTAATCATAATTGGAAATTGAAATATTGAAAATTGAAAATATTACAACGCCATAAAAGAAAACTGATTCAGGAAACCTCAAAACGTGTAAATCTGGTGAAAACTTTCGATAATTTTTAAGAACTTTAAAATATCTTTCGAATGATGTATTAAAAATAATTTAATCCTAATTAGAAATTGATATATTGAAATTTGAAAATATTACAGCGCCAACTAGCGGTACGAATTTCTGTATTCCACTGTTCGATTCCAAATGAAAAAGCGTTCTAATGATGTATTACTTATGAAATTATTTTAATTAGTAGCTGAGATGCAAAAGAAAACCTAATCAGGAGACCTCAAAACGTGTAAATCAGGTGAAAACTTTGGATAATATAAAAAAAATTAAAATATCTTTCAAATGATGTATTAAAAATAATTTAATTGTAATTAGAAATTGAAATTTTAAAATATTAATGCGCCATCTTGCGGTAGAAATTTCTGTAATGTACAGTTCGATTCCAAATCAACAAAGCTTTCTAATGATGTATTACTTATGAAATTATTTTAATTACTAACTGAGATACAAAAGAAAACTGATGTGGGACACCTCAAATCGTGTAAATCTGGTGAAAACTTTCGATAATATAAATGAACTTTAAAATATCTTTCGAATGATGTATTAAAAATAATTTAATCATAATTGGAAATTGAAATACGCGTATTAGAATAAAATTTAATTTGGAATTAAAATGTAAACATTTTGTTTATTGACGAAAATCGATGAAATTGGAACTGCAAGTTTATTTTGTGGTGTTAAGATTGTATACCAAGTGTCGCGTGCTAATTCTAAAAATTCAAGAAAATAGAAAATTGCAATTTTTTATCCCACTTAAAATACTTCTGATTATCAACGGCAGGTGGTTTTTTTTTTAATCGTTTCCGAGCAAACATCTCTCTTCCTTGAAGTGGTTCCCATGGTAACGAAAAGCGGCAAAGAACACGTAATACAATCTCATCCAAGGAAAGTTGCGTATTCAATTTCAATGGGTTTAATGGCTAAAATTTAAAAAATTACAACTCATTCACTTTTTGAAATTTTCTTTCAATCTTTTGGAAATTGAATTATGGAAGCCAGATCTATATACAAAAAAAAAAAAAAAAAAAAAAAAAAAGATTTATCTCTAAACGCTTTTGAGTTATAAAATGTTTTGTGAAAAAATTGATGTTTCGTAAAATCTAAAAATATGGATTGCTAATCCGTATTTTGTAAAAATGTTTATATGGTTCGAAAGAGGATTAAATGGCCTTTCTTTATATACCAGTTGTTAAGAAATGGAACAGTTACTCGGTCGTACAGGGCGTTTCAAAAAAGACTATCGACCCTTTTTAAAACTTTTTTTTTTAATATAAAAAATCCGTATTTAAAAAAAAAAAATTGTACCGTAAGAATCGGTAATAAATGCTCTTTCTATTGTTTGAGGTGTATTTTGATATCTCGAACCGTTCGAGCAGGATCGCTATCCAAAAACCCACGAAATTTTCTCTCTGCTTTTTCTTTTGAGGTAAGCGGTCCCGGTCGAAAATGATGATCGCGTGCCATTTTGAATCGTTTTTTCGTTAGACAATGGTCTACATTTTAATAATTATCTCCGCTAATTAGGGTCGCAACGTTTAGCAAATTAGATAACGTAGATCTGCGATAAATTCTCTGTCCGAAGGTACCTGTTCGAAGTCCGTGCGACCGTTAGTGGCGGAGCCTTTGCTGTTGCAAGGCGTTTCTCACAGACAGACACACAGACACACGCGTACAGATTTTAATAATATAGGAGATGTAGATTTTTTGTTTCATTTTTCTTCCCGATTTTTTTTTCTGCTATATATTTTTTCATTTATCTTTATAACTTTTTTGTAATTTGTTCAAAATATTTACATTTATAATCTGAAACTATATAACTAAAAAATATAGGAAGTGTGTTAGCACAAGATTTCAAGTGCCAGGATTTTTTTTTTTCTTTTTCAATTTTGTATGGTTACTGCTTATGAGGGCATTTTTTATGCATAATTTGTTTGTGATATACAGTGATTATATATATATATATATACTTCCTAAAATTATATTTATGGGTATTTAAGTAGGTATGTGTCTATGAAAGGAAAAGAAAGAACTTTTTGAAACTCATAATTTATACACAATATTTCTTTTCATAACAAGGGATTTAGAAAACAATTTATTATACTTTGCTGTATCTCTAAATTGATAAGTGTTCTGACCAATAAAAATATAAAAATAAATAAAGAATAGCTTTATTGATTACATTGCATGGTCTACCACAGCATGAAAGATGAAAGAACAAAGAAATTTATTCAACATCTGCGGTCCGTTAAATGGAAAAGAAAACAATAAGAAATCTTTCTATTACGAAGATATTTATCTTAAAATCATATAAGTATTTCTTAATGTGTATAACAACATATTGCCTACACAAAATGAAACTATGTCTTTCGCATTTTTACGAAATAGGTTTTGTTTTGCATTATTGCGTTTGCTATTTCAAGGCAGAAAATAAATATAACAAAAACAAAAATCAGAAAATAGATGAAGTAAACCGAAACTCATGAATAATTTTTTCATGCATGCTACTAAAATATTGCATTAAAACAATTAAAATGAATATTAGTGCAATTAGTTTCTAATGTGGCAATAACTTTTTAATTTAAGAAAACATCATCTGAATATATTGTTATTTTTAATTTCTCTTACTGATATATAGAAAGAAAAATAACGTTTTGATTGTGTTTTCGAAATTTCATTTTTACTATATTTATACGTTTTTAGCTCCGCTAAATCCGAAAATCCTGCTATAAATGTTTCCCCTGTGTGACAATGATCAGTATAATACAGAAACCTGATTAAACGGCTAGTCCAAATTCAGTACTCAAAATCTGCGTTATATAAAGATGCTAATCGAAACAGTCTTTGTGTAGAAGGAATATCCGAGTACTGTCTCCGCGTAAAAAAAAATTTAAGAAATTTCTCGCTAGTAAACCGCATTTAGCACACTCACAAAATAAATTAATAAGCAAAAGTGAACACATGTACACACACGCGCACTCACACTTGTATATATATATGTATATGTATAACTTCACTATGTACACTATTTGGTGTGTATACAATTTATAGATAATATACAGGAGTACTGGAAATGACCCAAATATTTTTTCAGTTTTGTATGATGTAGTTATAAATGTTTTACTAAATCATGCCATGACAAAAAAAAAATATCTCTTTAAGTAAGCAATAAATTGTTTTTCAAGCAAATTTTCGAAATGGATTTTTTTTAATAACATGTTACATAGCCGCCTTAATCTAATAACACTGCTCAGAAAAAAATCGAAATCTGATACTATTCTTGCTGATTCTTATGTAAAATGACCTCCTGAAGCCGAATATGACTCCCATTTTACCCAATCACCAACGGTTTTCTAGATACACCACCACCTCCCACAATTTCTTTCTCTGTTCGATAATTTTATGATCATTAATTTGATATGAAGAATGAAAAATAATTAATTTAACACCTAAAAACAATATATATATATATATATATATATATATATATATATATAAGTTTAAAAAATAAAATTATAAACAGATAATATATATATATATATATATAAAGTTTAAAAAATAACATTATAAACAGATAATATATATATATATATATATATATATATATTACATATGTAATGCAAAATTTCAGTGCCAAATACCCCACCTCGCCCCCCCTCCCCCCCCAAAAAAATCCTTTGTCGCAAATGTCCATGTTTTAGAATTTTCCACCTGTCTAGTTCGTCAGAAGATATTTAACAATAAAATATATATGTACATATATCATTTTAATCCATTATATTCCAGATATAATAGAGTTATGTAAAATGACCTCCGGAATTCGAATATGACTCCCATTTTACCCAATCACCAACGGTTTTCTAGATACACCACCACCTCCCACAATTTCTTTCTCTGTTCGATAATTTTATGATCATTAATTTGATATGAAGAATGAAAAATAATTAATTTAACACCTAAAAACAATATATATATATATATATATATAAAGTTTAAAAAATAACATTATAAACAGATAATATATATATATATATATATATATATATATATATATATATATATATATATATTACATATGTAATGCAAAATTTCAGTGCCAAATACCCCCCCCTCGCCCCCCCTCACCCCAAAAAAAAATCCTTTGTCGCAAATGTCAATGTTTTAGAATTTTCCACCTGTCTAGTTCCTCAGAAGATATTTAACAATAAAATATATATGTACATATATATATATATGTGTGTGTGTGTGTGTGTGTGTGTGTACATATATCATTTTAATCCATTATATTCCAGATATAACAGAGTTATGTAAAATGACCTCCGGAATTCGAATATGACTCCCATTTTACCCAATCACCAACGGTTTTCTAGATACACCACCACCTCCCACAATTTCTTTTCCTGTTAGATAATTTTATGATCATGAATTTGATTTGAAGAATGAAAAATAGTTAATTTAACACCTAAAAACAAAAAATATATAAAGTTTAAAAAATAGCATTAATAACAGATTAAAAAAAATATATTACATATATAATGCAAAATTTCAGTGCCAATTACCACACCCCCTCCCCCCCACGAAAAAAAAACCTTTGTCGCAAATGTCAATGTTTTAGAATTTTCCACCTGTCTAGTTCCTCAGAAGATATTTAACAAGAAAATATATATGTACATATATATATATGTGTGTGTGTGTGTGTGTGTGTGTGTGTGTGTGTGTGTGTGTGTGTACATATATGATTTTAATCCATTATATTCCAGATATAATAGAGTTATGTAAAAAGACCTCCGGAATTCGAATATGACTCCCATTTTACCCAATCACCAACGGTTTTCTAGATACACCACCACCTCCCACAATTTCTTTTCCTGTTAGATAATTTTATGATCATGAATTTGATTTGAAGAATGAAAAATAGTTAATTTAACACCTAAAAACAAAAAATATATAAAGTTTAAAAAATAGCATTAATAACAGATTAAAAATATATATTACATATATAATGCAAAATTTCAGTGCCAAATACCACACCCCCTCCCCCCCACGAAAAAAAAAAAACCTTTGTCGCAAATGTCCATGTTTTAGAATTTTCCAACTGTGTAGTCCCTCAGAAGATATTTAACAGTCAAAATAAATCTCCCCATCCCAAAAATCAAATTATAGCCCTAAAATTACCGAAAAAGGGTAAAATTAGGGGGCCTTTACAAAAAATGGTGGGTGATAGGGCAAAATGGGCGTCATATTCGGATTCAGGAGGTCATTTTACATAAAAATATGCTGAAATGGTGTCAGAGGCAATTTTCATGCCAAGCAGTGTAATCTGTTTATCAGCTTTCATTGATTTGTTTGTGAGTGTTTCCGTGTGTGTGTTACCAAAATATCTTAAAAACAAATATTAACAGTAAATAAAATCTCGATACATTAAATTTGTATTGTATGAGACACTAGTGTAAGCGAAAATTGTCGTTGTTATTATTTAACGTCTAAACTCCACTAAACAACACAAAATATCATACAATTTTATATACGCAGAAGTATATTTACCACATTAATATATATATATATGTGTGTGTGTGTGTGCGTGTGTATGTACATATATCATTTTAATCCAATAAATTCCAGATATAATAGAGTTATGATGGGCGTTCATTTCGATTTTTTTTTAATACATACATCATTTATAGACACTCGAACAGAAGATACAAATATTGCTAAATGCATTTATTTGATATTGTATTCGGAAAATTTGGAATGTAGGGACAATTTTGAGCCAGGAAGTTCAGTGGATGGCAATCCCTAACATGAATGTGTATATGAAATAACATTATTTACTAAAACTGTTTCTATATGATGATCATAATGATTCTATTTTTAGTATGACTAACACTGTGTTAAAACTGTTTCTATATGATGTTTAACGCTCACTGGATTTGTTGAAACACATTGAATCTTACTTTTCACAGTATTAATCTATCTTTGAGTCTGGATAAGAGAAAGTAGTGTGAGTTCCACATCTGATTTGTTAATTTTTCTAGTTACTAAAGTGAACTTTCCATGATCTGCAAAATTAAAAGGAATTTTAAGTTAGATTACTGAAATTTTTAATCGATTTTTACATTTTGTACCCTCCTATTCTACGCAATTTTGGATTTTATAATATGTGTCGAAACTAAGTATCAAGGAAAAGATGTCATGGTCAAGGTTTTCTAATACGCTGTTTATTCAAAAAATTTAAATTATAAATTTTAAGTATAACGAATTTGTGCAAATTAATGTTTTAATTAATAGTGATTTGGAACAATATTCATATCGACATAATTTTCTTAAATATTTATGCTAAATTCATATTGTAATGTAGTTATATTATTTTAGTACGTATTTCTGTGCCGTCTTTTGTAATAGAGCTATTAAAGCTTTGTAATTTAAATCAGTCTTTAATTAAACAGAAAATTTTAAAACATTTAGCTTCTGTCGTTATTGGTAAAATGAATACTCTTAATATTACGAAAATAAGTTTATTTTCAAGAAAATGTATCTAAAAGTGAATAAATAGATGAATGATCTCAATATTAATATAAATGGTTATCAATACAGAGTGAAAACCTAGAAGATTATTTGACTTCATCAATTGCCTTTCTTTAAAATGTTGGAGCTTAAGTATTCTATCGAAGTGTTTAATTTTAAAAATATTTTACATGTAGGGGTTAGTGAAGATATAAGTTAAAGATTCAAGACATAACCATCTGAAAAATTGTGGAATGTGAATAAAAGCAATATGTCTTTCAGTGTTAAGCTCCAAAATAAGAAATATCACAGTATTGAACAGCTTGAACGTTTTTCATTAGGTTTTGTACGATTAGTGTCGACCATAAGCAATTTTAATAATAATAATAATAATAATAATAATAAAAGTATACTGCAAAAGCATCTGCATGCATATTTACAGGCATTACTCTGAGTGATATGCATCTCTATTCACATTCAGTGACTGAAAAGCCCTACCCACAAAAGTTATTTTTAAATTTGGTTAACATAACTCATCCAAATTTGATACGCAATTTTACTGCTGTCAGTTTAATATTTTAATCTTCATGTAATAATCCCTACAATGCAGGTTCATAAGAAATATTAGTTTATTCTTGCATGTTAGGATTTTTTTTTTTTTTCGAATGAATTTCTACGTTTTTAAAAGAAAAGGATGATATTAAAATTGTGCATGATAGTATCATGCATAATAAATTAAATCTATACCGAATTATTTACAATGAAAATATTTCTAATAGTTCAAGCTTGTTCTACGACTGCACTGTAAATTTTTGCAATCGTAAGAAAATCTTAACTGTGCAATCGTAAGATAATACAGGTGGACATAATTATAAGACACCTATCTAATTTGACAAATAGTGAAAGAAAAGATTCAGAACTTAAAAAATGTTTTAACAAATACGTCAAAGACATAAATTTATTCTGTTATCACACATAATTGTTTTACAGAAATGATATTTTTATAGAGTTTAATTTAAAAAAATTAAAAATACCATGGACAAAACTATAAGACACCCCAACATTTTAATTAAAAAACCTGCTTTTTTTCGAAAATAATGTGCAATATGCAAATTTTCTGCACGCTGTTATGACGTCAGCAGTTAACTAAAGCAGAGGATAACCGACTTCAAGCGCTTACAAACATGCCACGAGGTACAGAATTGAAAGAAAGTAAAAATCGCGAAATTTGGAGATTAAATGGAACTGGTGCTTCAATTAATAATATTTCAAAAGTTATTAAACGCTCTAGATGTGAAATTAGAAATGTTTTGAAAAGAGGAATTAATGGATCGGTGATTAAAAGATCTGGTCGTACTCCTTCCTTGTCCTCGAGAGACAGACGCCATGTGCTTTCGCTCGGTACTCAGAATAAGATGACAACTACAGGCATTAAAAATGCTTTGAAACTGAATTGTTCTATGAGAACCATTCACAGGGTGTTGCATTATTCTCCCTATGTGAAATATAAAAAATTGAAGAAAAAAACCACCGCTTCTAAGCCGGCACAAAATGGAGCGTCTAAACTTTGCTAAACAAACTATGGCCTGGACATCCAAATGGTACTCTGGGTTATTTTCTGATGAAAAAAAAATAACCTGGAAGGTCCTGACGGGTTTCAATATTATTGGCATGATTTACGGAAGTCTCCTCATGTACTAATGAGCCGCTAAATGAGTGGAGGCTCAGTAATGGTTTTGGCTGGTTTTTCGGCTCAAGAGAAAACGGATATTGTTTTTGTGCATTCAAGAATGAATTCCGAAAAGTATAAGAATCTTCTTAAAGATCAACTAGCCATCCATATACGGTTAACTTCTTTGTGGCGAAAACTACACTTTCCAGCACGATTACGCGCCGATTCATCCATCACACGAAACAAAAAAGTGGCTTTCAGAGAAAAGTATTAATGTTCTCCCATGGCCTTTTCGCTCTCCAGACTTAAATTCCATCGAAAACTTGTGGGGGATCTTAGCTCGTGCGGTTTACCGAAATGGGAGGCAGTTTATATGTGTCAAAGACTTAAAGAATGCTATAAAATGTGCTTGGGAAGAACTGTCTTGCGATATTTTGTTATAATTAATAGATTCGATGCCGAATCGCATTTTTCATGTTATAAAAAAGAATGGCGGTTCCACCAAATATTGAATAACCATGTTAGAGGATTTTCTTTTAGTCCATTAGTGTCTGCTAATTATGTTGACCACTGTATTTGGGAAAAACGGTTGGTGTCTTATAATTTTGTCCATTATGTTTTTAAGTTTTTTCATTAAATTGCATGAAAATATCATTATTATAAAATAATTATATATGATAACAGAATAAATTTATGTTTTTGACGTATTTGATAAAACATTTTTAAGCTCTGAAACTTTTCTTTCACTATTCATCTAATTAGGTAGTCTTATAATTATGTCCACCACTGTAGTAGATATTTAGTAAGCGACAGAGATTTCACATAAGTATATTGAAAAACATTAAGATTATTTCTAGTATAATATTTATATCATAAATGATATTTTAAAACAGGTCTAACATATTTACAATAAAATATATTTATAATAGCATTTACACAATCTAAGAGAGTTGAAAATTCACAAATTGACTAATTTTCAGACGGAGAACACTTTGATTTTATAACTTTTCGATTTATTATACTAAAAAGTGTCTAAACATAAAAAAAAAAAAAAAATGAAAGTAAACACAAAAGAGTAGGTTTCCCATAATTATAGTACAGGGAATATTCAATTAAAAATCATTTCTTGTATTTCATATTTATTTCTTTTATTACATCTGCAGAAAAATACCATATCCAGAAAACAGTTTAACGGAAGTTTCAACTTTACTTTCTCTTAAGAAACATTTATCCTGTTCTTAGAATTTATTTTTTTATATCTTTACAATAGATTTTCTTTAATTTAAATAAGAATGAAAATAAAAACTACCCTTAGTATTCATTATGATTTATATGAAATTTTTGCAATAAAAAATCCTTTGCATTAAGTAATATTGAATCAATCTTATAAATTACCGTATTCAGTATATAATTTATTTTGGTATTTGCGTATGATGGCTTTAAATTACAAATACCTTAGCACAAAATGTCTTTAGGCAAAATATAAATAACCGAAATTGTATCACAAAAGAAAACATAAATTTGAACATAATTATTCATCTTTTGAAATATAAATTGTAAAAATGCTACAACGCAAATAAATTTAAGATGTATTAGATATTTTATATCCCAGGGGATTTTTTGGATAAACATACTTATAAAATACACTTTTAATCCATTATTTATGGCATAAACATTAATGATGGAGAAGCGAAAAATTTCTTTTTTATATTAAAATGCTTCTAAATATGAGACATAAGAAAAATGAATTAAGTTTGATTATTTTTTGATTAGCTTAAAACTAAATTTTATACAGTTTTTAACATATATCTTAATTTTTTAAATTATTTTAGGCAAAAATCAGCTAATGTGCATAATAAGATGCAAATGCAAAATAACTTTTTTTGACTTGTATAGAACTGTAGTTTACAGACTGGCTTACAAAAATAGAATATATATATATATATATTAAACAAATAAAAATATTTACATGTGGTACTATACAAATGAGTATATATATTCATTGAGTTTGTAAAAGAAACTAAGGCAAAAAATCTATTTAAACTTATTTTAGATTACTTTTATGTCTTGGATATTTCAAGATAATCTTAAAGAGTTTATTGTTATAAATTGATATTACAAAAGACAACAAAATATTTTTCACACATTGACAAACACAAATTGTCATCGTGATTTCATATTCCATTTCAATTTGAATATAACCTCTTTGCAAATCGACCTTATATTGTCAGATAACTGAAAATAATTTTATTATAAAGCAAGTAATAGAATGTATTAATTTTAATATGATCATAAATAAATAAATAAATATATATATATATATAATATATATACTAAATGTTTTACAAATGTATGAAATTATTAATGCCATTAATGCTAAAATTAGGCGCGTTTCGTAAACGGTTATTGCAGTTATTCCTAAGTTGTTGCTTCAACTCTTGATTTAATTAACTATAGCCTTACATTTCTATACCCTACAGAAAAAAAAAAACTTTTTGACAAAGTTCAGTTAAAAAAAGGAAGCTATTCCAAATTTTATCATTTACTGTTGTTAAATTAACATATTTATCTACATTATATATATATATACATCATTTAAAACGTCCATGGAAAAAATTCTATCACTTTAATAGGCAAATTTGTCTTGACTTTCCATTTTTATTTTCATTTTTTAAAGCTCAAATATAAAACTTTCTCTTTTACCTACTTTAAATAATAAAATATAAGCTAATTCAAAGGACATACTTATTATCTGAACTGAATTTTAGGTTTAGGAAACAACTAGACATATTCCATTGCGAACAAAAGAAATAAAAACTGCATTTATGTTTAGACACTCATATGTATATATATATATATATATATATATAAATTATTTTCTGTATCATCAAATGCAGACATTTTTATTACAATTAATAAATTTGGAATTAGCTCCAGAGATATGTTTTATTTATTTATTTTTTAGAGTAGCAATGTGGGAAAAGGATTTGTATATAGTTAACATGACAGTGGTTTCTCCTTAATTCTTGCTCTTCTTTCATAATGGAAGAAAAGAGTGTTACCAAATAAATTTATTTATGTCTTGATAATCTGTAATATAGAATACTGAGGTAAAATGGAATGTCTTATATCTCATCTGCGTAGAGCTGTATTCTATCGGAATCACATGAAACGTCTTCACTGGGCCTCAAATTTGAACAGTAGTTCACATTGTGTCAGTGAGAAGAGCAGTTTTTCTGTAATACAGTTGTCACATAGCAGTCTCAGTGGTAATTAGTAGCTGTGTAATTTACTTACGAAGGAATAAAATTAAAGAAAACGTAGTATCATTTCCCGACAAGGACTTGAGTTAGCTAAAATTCTGATCTTCATGAACTTATTTCTACCAACAGGGGGTTGGGGATTGATTTATTCTATAGGATGGCGATTTGTGTAATAGGGAATAACAGCTATTGTATATTATTTGCAACATTTTGCAATATAAATGTTTATAGTTTTTCCAGTACTGTTGATTTTCAATAATTATTTCAAAATAAAATGTTTATAAACATACTAAAATCATTAAGAAACCCACTTTTATGTTTCTTCGCTTTTACCAGATTACTTGCGTGAGGGGCCCCTCCCTTCATCAGTGATTCCGTGGGAGGTTTTCTTCAACTGTTTGTTTCTTGAGCTTCGCTTCAAGACTCCCCACCAGTTGCGGTCAAAGTTTGGGGCCAGATTGTTGCCATTACACGATTTGGAATTAAATATTAACAAAATAACTCAAGAAACAAGCAGTTGAAGGAAAGCTCCTACAGAACCCCTGACGAAGAGAGGTATCCCTCCCGCAAGTACTCTAGTGAAAGTGAAGAAGCATAAAAGCAGGTTTTTTAATTATTTTAATTTATTTATGATATAGGCTTCTTTAGTTTTAAATAATAAATTAAACGAAATGTTTATATTTCAATTATTTTCTGTAAAAAATAGTACGTTATTTCATATTATCCTATAAGGAAATAGGTGTTCCATATTTGTTTCGTAATTATTCCATATTACCCGCTTGGTCCATATTACCTAATATATATATATATATATATATATATATATATATATATATATATATATATATTTTAAGTAAACTTTATTTTTTATAACATTAAACTATCAAAACACGTTAACAGCACATGAATGTTTGCAATAGTCGAACCCATAATGATCCAAAACACTTCAGTTTATTACGTTGAGTTTTAATTTCGACCGCACTTTAGAAAGTAAAAATCAAGGGAAACAGAGGCTAAAATTCCATAGGAAAAAAGATGAGATGAGAAGGAAAAAACTCACGATGTTAACTGTGTAGACAAAAAGAAGAAGGCTAACACCGGAAGGAATAAAATGTCAAAATTGACTAGAAAAAGCCATTCAAGCTAAGGGAGGAATCAGACTCGAGGTTCTGAAGCTATGATCAAGGTTCTCTTACGTCTGCTCTATTATGTGACTATATAATGGTAATAATATAAATGGTGCTCCACATTTTCTCCTATACATCGAATAGTAAAACATAAATAAATTTATTGTGTGCGTGTGTCCATAAATTATTTAATCTACTTTTATGACGATTTTATTATTATATTTCTAATCAAATCATTTTTGCTACTTATTTAATACATTTAATTACATGATCTATAACAAAAACGACATTTAATTTTGTCCTAGCATGCACCGATCCTTTCCTATAGTTCACATTCATAATTTTCGAATACATTGTTTAAAAAATTAATATGGTATAATTGTTAAAAAAAAAAAAAAATTAATTACAGGCTATTTTTTACGATACTTAAATATTTTGTAAAAATAAGATATTGATATTCAGTTTTTATTCTCAATGATTTTCTGCAGCAGTGCCCACATATATTAATAATAATAATAATAATAAAATTGAATGAAAGAATGAATGAATGAATGAGAGGAAAATAAATTATCTCGCAAGCTGCTATTATATAAGGGAAAATATATACATTTTATATATTGACACATTAGAATAGAGAACGATTGTTTAAATTGAAACATAAATAATATATAACTTTATTTATCTTTAGTTTTATTGAAAATATCTGATGATAATGTTTGAATTTCTTGAAATTCCTTTTTAAATAAATATTTTTATTAAATATTATTTTTTTAAATGAAAAAGAGTGTAATAAAAAATAATATTAATTAAAAACTGCTATTACGGACAAATAATAATGTTGTTAGATCTTCAATAAAATACACCTCCATGATAAAAGAAAAAATCTTCTAAGGTGTTTCTTTATAGATTTAATCTAAAGGAAAATACGTATGAAAAATTGCTTTTTATAGCAATATATATTACTTAAAAATTCATCTAATTCACAATATGTATATATATTTTTCACATATAAAACAATTTCGCAAAATCTACCTTTTTATAGCTTTACATCAGAAGAGGAAGAGTGTAGTTTGCTGATTCTATAAAAATATCTCAAATACTACGTACGTATAATGTTATATGCTAAAAAAATCTTTATAACATTAGGAATTCACATTCGATATATTTCATGTATCCCTTTTCATGTATTTTAGCAAATTTGTAGGTTCCTGTACACAAGTATTTAGTTCCAAGTGTACCATAAATCATATAATTTATGCATATGAGCAGTTTATGTTTTATTTTGTTATTACATAATTTCTGCATATTATGCATTTCTATATATTTTAATCACAATTAAACTGTGAAAGTATGCATTATAGAAATATATAAAATAAACCTTTAATCTTTAACATTGTTGCTTGAGTTTCTGTGCAGTACACAAACCGGTTATGTTAGGAATATCGTTCCATATCCCGAATCAGGTTTAAGGAATTTTTAATGTATTTACAGAAATTAAAACGTGGACAGATCGACACACGAAAATACATATGAACAGGCTTGTGGAGTCACGATTTTTTTTTTTGTTAAACTCCCCCACACACACACACACAAAAAAAAAAAAAAAAAAAAAAAAAACGGATATTACGTTCAAAATACTAATGTCTTTTTAAAATTAAAATTTAGCTAGTAGATTAACGGCAGAAAATAAAAATAGTGTATAGAATACGTTTACGTGTGTTTATAGAATACGTTTACGTATGTTTATAAATAGAGAATTCAACACACAAGATCGATTCATAGTTTTCTAGTTATTATTATTATTATTATATATATATATATATTGCATTTAAAATAAATTAAAAAATGAATCTTATTAAATAAATTTCATAACGTATTAGTTTAGAGATAAAGTGAAATATATTAAGCAAATAAATTATAAAACAAATTAAATCATTGATAGTCACAGCAAATTAAGTCAAATTAAACAATTATGAAATGTATACCCAGAAATAAGAATTTTAAATAAAATCCTTGTAGAATAACACGTGAAAGGATATGTTTTAACAAATTAAAGACAATAAGAATTAATGATGTGTTTTTAATATTGTAGTAAAAAAAAAAACTCCAAAAACATTTTTGTTACTTTATTTATGTATTTATTTATTACACTCACATAGCTGCCAACCGTTCTGAATTTTGGATAACTTTTTGTTACTTATTAATAATATTTATTTTTCTTAGAATTTCTCCCTTTAATTTATTATAGAAAACTACTATATATATATATTTTTTTTCTTAAACTAGCGTTATCCGAAAACTGAATGGTTGGTAACTAAGCAATAAGTCAATAAATTTAAATCTGTGGATACAATAGAGATAACAAGTTTTGTAAAACTAAAAAAATATGTAAAGATATAAATAAAATATACTCTCTCGTTTTTGCCAATGCAACGATAGAATAAACTTAACTATCTCGTTTCATGTTGCTGTATATTTAGCGTCTTTTTTTTTTTTTTTTTTTTTTTAAGGCTAAATAAATTTCTATAATATTTCTACAATTAAAAGAACAATTTTTTAATATATTTATTAAAATATCTAAAAATTTATTATTCCAATGACTTAAACAAATAACTATTATATAATTTTAATACATTAATTTAGATTCATAGATTTATATAATTTATGTTCTTTCTAAAAAATAAAATGTAATAATTTATGATCAGTTTCATAGTTTCATTCATTATCAAATGATACAGAATGAATAATAATAATAAAAAAAAAGATAAATTTTCTTTAATTTGCAGAAAGACAAATATTTGAAACATCAAAACTTTTTCTTTCTGTGCCTACTACAAATCAAATTTATTGTTTTCAGACTCCCCAGAGACAACATAATTGAAATTTATGTTATGGTTTCTTTTTCGTCAAAGAAAACTTCAATTATAGAAAAAGTGCATTTGTTCTTTAATATATATATATATATATATATACCTTTATGGGAGACTAAGAATATTTTCTTTTATATTATATTTTTATATTATTTCAAATATTCGTACAATACCAAAATTGGAAAATTTTGCTTAAAAATTTAATTATTCTTTATAATTACCTTCTTTAGAAAATATAAAATTGTACATTATTTTACATTTTCTGCAATTTGAATTTAAGTTTTTTTTTTTTTAAGTCTGTGTAAAATATGTATTTTCTAGACACGCTATAAAGCGAATGAAAACATTTTTCCATGATAATATTCCTTTTTATTAATATTCTGTTAATATCTAGTTTCCGAAATGGGCTTTAGAATTTTTCGTTTATTGGTAGGCCCATTTGGTAAGTTAATTTTTTGCTCTCTGGCTGTAAAGTAAAAGGCATAATATTTGTATTCAAGTACAGTCGTGGATGTTCCTGATGGATTGGAATACATTTTACTGAGAAGGATCCGATATGATTCGACCTAGTGCTGAAAAATATGGCTGTAGAACGACAAATAAAATCAAGCAAAACCATTCCAATTGGAACTTGATATGGATTATTTTTATATGTTACTTCTAAACATTTGTATGATCCAAAGCATATAGACCGCATTGTATGAAAATTAACTGAATGCAGAATTAAGATGCTAGCTGATTTCAAACAATTCGAGTCTATACTCATAAAGAATATCTTACTGCATCGCTGTAAAACAACTTTAAATGCTAGATTCAACAAATTCAGTACAGTTCGTGGGAAAAACGTGCATAGAAATTTTCAGCTCAGTCGCGTTTAGACGCTATACCAAATTAAATAATTTCAACCTATAAGTAATAAAGACTTTTTTCTGCGTCCCTGTAAATAAATAAATATACATATATATTATATATATATATATATATGCGAGATTCAGGAAAATAATCACCGATCCTGCGACGGTGACCTATAACATGTGCATACATTTTCAGTTCATTCGAACAAGGCGTATAAACTCTATCGCTCTGTAAATAATTTCAGCCTATAGGCTATAATGATAAAGAATTTTTCTTTGTGTCCCAATAAAAAACTATAATCACTAGATTCCTCAAACTCCATGCTGTTCATTCTTCAGTGACCTATAACATACGTACCAACTTCCAGCTCTTTCGACGCTATTCGAAGTGTTTAGACGCTATCGTTTTCACTCACATACATGCATACATACATAATACATACATACAACAAGAAAAATCGTGTTCACAATAAACATTGATTTTTCTGAATACGAAAGTAAAGCAAATGGGTGTATCGTCTCAGAAAAACCATATTCCGAAATTTTTATTAAAATAGTTTGAGCCATTCTAAAAAAAAAAAAAAAAAAAAAAATCAAGTTTTTGCCGTATTTTCGAAAGGGTGCAGTGAGGGTTAAATACTAATTTTTCTGAATGTAAGAATAGGTCAGAAAAGTTTATTATTTCAGAAAAAAACTCTTCGCAGGAGGTTTTACTAGAATTGTTCTATTAAAAAAGAAAGAAAAAAAAAAAATTATATTTTTCAGCGGGCAGTCTAAGGGTTAACAATAATTGCCAAACATCAGGATATATCCGATGAGTTTGTCTCCTCAAAATAAATAAATAAATAAAATAAAAATAGTTTTCATTAAAATCGTTACATCTATTTTCGAATAAACTACAGATCTTGCCTTACTTTGAAATCGGTGAATCAGACAAACACGAAACATGTTATCATCGAACACTAATTTTCTTCAAGATGAGGATAAGTCCAAAAGACTTTTTAACCGACTTCAAAAAAGAAGGAAGGTTCTCAATTCAAACCATATGTTTTTT
Source organism: Salticus scenicus (assembly GCA_963930645.1). NCBI lineage: Eukaryota > Metazoa > Arthropoda > Arachnida > Araneae > Salticidae > Salticus > Salticus scenicus. Next base: position 133,828,933 of record OZ005655.1, read on the forward strand.
TTATGTTTGTTTGCTCATAACTTCTGAACGGATACTCCGATTTTGATACTTTTTGTTTTGTTAAGAAGGTCTTGGTCTGAAATAGGTCCCATTGTAATATCTTTACGATCTAAAGAAAATACAGTGTGCCCAAAAAAATCAGTCCCAACTCTATTAACTGCTAAACGGCTGCAGCTATAGTGATAAAAATGGTATGTTAGTATAGCAAAGTTGCCATGGAGTTCAAGGTTAAACCGCTTGCAGCGCCACCTGGTGGAAAATAGAGGAGTTAGTGCTCCTATCTCGAAAACGGTTCTAGAGAAAAAGTGAATTACAAAGTTGAAGAGTTTCATCGACTTAGTACAAAAAGATTGTTTAGACATTCATGCTAGCGTTCCTATCTCGGAAACGGTTCAAGACAGGGGGGAAAAGTGAATTATAAATTTGCAGAGCATCATCGATTTAGTACGTAAAGATAGTTTAGGCGTTGATGCTAAAAATACAATGCTAAAAATGTGCATTTGTTTGTTCGCAATTTCTTACACTATGCACACTTGAGCTATATTGCACACGTTGTAGCGTAGCTGGTGAGACATACGCTATATAGTTCAAAATACGGAAACTTGATACTTTTTGTTTTGTTGTAAAGATCTTGGTCAGAATTAGGTCCCATTGTAATAGCTTTACAATCTAAAGAAAATAAAGCGCCATCTGGTGTGAAACAGTGGAATTAGCGCTCCTATTTCAAAAACGCCTCAAGATGGGAGAAAAGTTAATTACGAAGTTATAGAGCATCATCGATTTACTACGAAAAGACAGTTTTTGGACATTATTGCTAAAAATAGAACGCTTTAAACGTGCAGTTATTTGTTCGCAATTTCCTACACTGTGCACACTTGAATTACGTTGCACACTTTGCAGCGTAGCGAATGACACGTATACTCTGTGGTTCAAAGAACTGTTACTGTAAGAGCCGTCACATCGATTACCGCAAAGTCGTTTTCAACCAGCTTCAGAAAGGAAGGTGTTCTTAATTCGAGTTATGTGTTGTTGTTGGTATTTGTAAGCTTATAACTTCGTAAGAGATGCTCTAATTAACCGCCTTCCAAAAGGAGGAGGTTCTCAATACAAAGCGTATGTTTTTTTTTGTTTTTGTTTTTGTTTGTTAGCTCATAACTTCTGAACGGATGATCCGATTTTGATACTTTTTGTTTTATTGTAAAGGTCTTGGTCTGAAATAGGTCCCATTGTAATATCTTTACGATCAAAAGAAAGTACAGGGTGCCCAAAAAAGGCAGTCCCAACTCTTTAACTGCTAAACAGCTGCAGCTATAGTTATAAAAATGGTATGTAGGTATAGTAAAGTGGATATGTGCAACGCGATTAAACCGCCTACAGCGCCACTTGGTGGAAAACTGTGGAGTTAACATTCCTATCTCGGAAACGGTTCAAGACAGGGGAAAACGTGAATTATAAAATTGCAGTGCATCATCGATTTAGTACAAAAAGATAGTTTAGACATTAATGCTAAAAACAGAACGCTTAAAATGTTCATTTGTTTGTTCACAATTTCCGGTTTTGTGCACACTTGAACGACATTGCATATGTTGTAGCGTAGCGGGTGACATTTATGCTATGTAAAATTCAAAGTATGGTTATTGTAAGCGGTCACATCGATTAACGCATAGACGTTTTAAATCGACTTCATAAAGGAAGAGGTTCTCAATATAAACCATGTTTCTCATTGTTGTTGTTGTTGTAGAAATATGTTAGCTTATAACTTCGTAAGAGATGATTTAATTTTAATACTTTTTTTATTGTCGTAATGATCTTGGCCTGAAATAAATTTCATTCTGATTTCATTAAGATATAAACAAATTACAGAGTCTCACAAAAGTCTGTTCTCACTCTAACTGCTAAACGCATGCAGCTACACTGGTAAAAGCAGTATATAAATATCAATGCTGAAACTTCTGTCCGTCAGCTGCAATGCATATTTTGCTCTTTGTTTGAACTATACGCTTCGCAATTTCCAGCGCAGCGGGGGACACGTATTCACTGTAAAATTCAATGTATATGCCTAGGAGAATTTTTGGTTACGGATTTTTGGTCTTTGCATTTCTAAAGACATTTTAATTTAACGTATGTTCATTCATTAGATAGTTTTTTGCTCATATCCGATAAAGGCAAGGAAAGTGCCACATCTTAAAAATGCAGCATTTGAGAAAAATCGATTTAAAAATAACTTGACTAGAATAAAACTGGCATAACCGTCTCTCGAGTAGATAACTTTGTTGATGGAGATGTAACTTTTTTGTTCACATTGGGTGCATTTCATGTATTTTTCAGTGACATAAACTATTTTTTGAATTATGTCACTTTTCTTGGATGTTGTGATTTGTAAACTGCTGTTGAACGTCTTCTGAAGTTCTGCTATATGAATAAGTTTTCACTGAAAAGAGAAAAATAAAATATTTTTGTAAAAAAAAATAGAACCGACTCCAAAAAGCAACAACTATTCAAACAACTAAAAAAATAAATAAATAAATAAAAATGGTATGAAATGAAACTGTAAATTGCGCCTAAAAGTATAAAATAATTTCCTTCGCCAAACAACCTATAACACTATAATTAATCATAACTTTTGAAGTCGGTGCAAAATTAAATAAAAATTGATACCTTTATTCAATACAAAAATCAAATCCTATTCAAAATACACATCTTACATGATAGTTATCAAAGTCATACCAAATTTTCAAAGGAAACTCTAACTTCATAAAAACATAAATACCGCATTGTGAAGAATGTTCACTGTTCTATGTAGATGCTACTAATGGGCCAATTGTATACAGTGATAAAATAATAAAGGAAACGTGAAAATGGATCATTCGAGACAACAACATTTGTTGCTACCGATCTAAAAACAATCCTTTAAAAACTAATTAAATTTTATTTAATTTTGCGCCGACTTCAAAAGTTATGATTAATTATAGTGTTATAGTTGTTTGGCGAAGGAAATTATTTTATACTTTTAGGCGCAATTTACAGTTTCATTTCGTACCATTTTTATTTATTATTTTTTTTTAGTTGTTTGAATAGTAGTTGCTTTTTGGAGTCGGTTCTATTTTTTTTACAAAAAGATTTTATTACAACAAAATTCTATTAAGCCAAATCATTCATAAAAAATCGTTAAATCCATATTCAAAAAAACTCAATTTTTGAAATATTTTAACCATGGGGGATAAAGGGTAACCAGCAAACGTGGATTTGTATGAAAATGCGTATAGGTCCAGTGTCTTTTTTACTTCAAAAAACTTAACCCCCCCCCCCCCCCCAAAAAAAAAAAAAAAAAAAATCGTAAAAGTAGTTTTAACTGTTTCCGAGTAAACCCAATTTCTGCCATATTTTGAAACGACTGATAACGGTTTAACTGCAAACGGTAAACTTTCTGAAGATGAGGACAAATCCAATCAATTTTTTACCCCAAAATGCTTTAACCATAAACTTTCATAAAAATCATTAGAGCCGATTCCGAGATACATAACACACACACACACATTTATGTATCTAACGTTATTAACTTGTTTATAAGCGAAGGTTATATGCTTGATTTAAGGTGGTCTATTACAATTTTATACAATTACTATTCGTTGTCTGAAAAACATAGTGCCATCGATATAATAATATATCATAAAATTCAAAAGTACTTTTTTCAAATATACAAATTGTACTGTCTGTATATCTTGGGAATTGCCTGATAAATGCATTAAATATATAGTCCTTTAAAAATGATTTTGAAATATACTTCATTCTGGTGAATAAAGACAAATTACTTTAACATTTATTATAGTCTTAAAAGTGGCTAATAATATATGAAATTATTTAGATTAAAAAGAACGATATCTTCACATGGTTTTAAATAAAAATGCACGTTCAAGTTATCAACATTTATTTTGATTTAAATAAAAGGGACACGATATCTTAATTTAAATCACCAGCTTGGCAGTTTGTTACATTAAAAATAATAGAATTGAATGCTTTTTAATTTATATTAAATTGAATTTTAGATTATTATATAAAAATTAATACAAAATAAAGAATACAAAATTAAACGGAAATTCTTAATTATCATTGGGGATTCCATTGTGAATATAATATAATAGCCTTTGTAAAGAATAATTAACAAATGTTAAAATGAATGGAGAATGTTGACAACAAATTATTGTTAAATTTGCTAAAGTGTAGACAATGTTTTTGATATAGAGTTGATACTACTTCTTGAAAATAGGATGTCTGTTTTAATGCACTTGAAAAATAATACACTCACTATAAGGAAAATAAGATTATTTATTTGATTTTATTTATTTTAGAGAAAAAAGAATACGTTCTTTTTTGAGAAAGGAGAACTTTTTCTAAAATATTGCATGATTAAGTGGTCTAAGGAGTTTTAAAAAATCGACTTAAGAAAAAATATTTAGCACTTACTATTATTATTATTATTGTTGTTTATAATCTTTGGAGTATTCAAATAAATTTTTTTCGAACTTTTACATAAATTGAAAAAATACCTTAGAAATAATATATTGAAATCAAAGTTCAAAATTATCTAAGATATTGTAAAAAAATAATATTTGTATGAAAAATGATTTAACTACGCATGCGCTATCAAAAATATTTTTTTTTCATCATTATTAGCAAAAAGGGCATATTGTATAATAATAACTATGTTAAACATTGTGAAAAGTAAAGAATATATATCAAATATCTTAGGAAAATATTCACATTTTTTTATTTTCTTTATAAGTCAATGAATAAAAATGCTAAATTAAATTAAAAAAATCTTGCTATTTTTTTCCCCAAAGTTTGTAAATAAATGCATAAAACTCATGTATTCGACATACAGTGGGGCGCAAATTTTATGCACAAGCTAAATTTTTTAATAAAACGAAAAGTATATACCGAAATTCTTCGGAACTTTTACTGAAGCTAAACAAGTGGATTACAAATTCATATTTCAAATTCAGAAAAAATTAATTGAAAGAAAAATAAAAAAAAATATTTTAAACAAAAAATCAAAATTTTTAAGTCGCAAATATTTAAGCACAAATGAGGTTTTTATGCAGATATCGCTTTAAACGTGATTGGTGGATGATCAATGAGACGTATCTTCTAGACCCTGGAATATAAAGTGTAGCGATTTCTGTATATCAAAATGCCAAAATCACGGCGGTTCTCTCCTGAAGATGTTACAAAAGTGTGGAAGCTGAAAGTGGGAAGTAAATTCGTTTTGCAAATGTCACACATTTTAAATCTGTCCAAACGTGGTATGTATAGTGTTTTACAACGGGGAGAACAATTCAAAATTGCGTATCGCTAAGGGAGGCTGAAAAGAACCATACATCATGAGAATAGGAAAATTAAAAGAATGACTTTGTCTCTAGCTGACAGTTTGTCCCTTAATCAGATACAAAACCGATTTGGATTTTTAAAAAAATCGCATGACACCATATGCAGAGGAATAACTGAATCAAGATCCTTAAAAAAACAAAAGTTATCCCCTAAGCATTTCCTGAAACAATGTGAGAAACAAACATGATTTCAATGGGCAAAACAGCCCAAGCATTCTCGTGACGAATAGATTAGTCTTATTTTTTCTGATGAAAAGAAAAATGGAATTTGGATTTTCCAGATGCATTTTCATTCTGTTGGCGTGGTTTGAGAACATATCCCCAGAACATATTCCGCAGACAACTTGGTGATAGCTCGTTCTTTGTGTAGGGGACCTATTTTTTTTTTTTTTTTTTTTTTTTTTTTTTTTTTTTTTTTTTTACAATTGACAAACCTCTCATTGCTTCCTAAGTGGCAGTCAAAAATCAAAGAAGTATCAGAAAAATCCGACTGAGCATTTGTTGCCGTTTGGAGAACTCCTAGGTCATCCCCAATTGACCTTTCAGCAGGACAACGCATCGATACATACTAGTTGTTTTTCTAAGGGATGACTTAAATTTCAGAATATTAGAGTACCATATAACAATATCATAGAATCTCACAATATGATAGTGATGAATCCTCGCACACGACGTCTGTAAGAATGAGAAGCATTTTGTATATATCTCTCTCTTTGCTTTCCGAAACCACATTGTTTGGTGAAAATTTGTTGTTTTGGCAAGTTCTCTCAAGTCTTACAGTTGTAATTTTATAACTGTCTTCCTCTCTTTCTGTACACACACACACACACAAATATCTATATCTATATATATATATATATAGAAAGAAAGAAAGAGAGATTTACCATCAAATAGATATTCGTCTTGGACATTTACCATCTATTCCTGAGGATTTCAGGAAGAATTCAGTTTATTGATAGAATAATGTATTTATGAGATATAAATATAAAACAGAATTAGAGATTACCACATATTATTCTACTTTTAACTTTATTTTAATGATTTTTAACACTAGATAAAAATAAATACAAATTACTATTAATTTAAGTGCTTAGAGAATTTGAGTTTTAATGCGATCTTCTGAATGAAAAACATTTAAAAAATAATAATCAAGAAAAATGCGAAGAAAATATTATGAGTAATCTGAAAATTAAAAAATGGGGTGGGGGCATGCATTAAAAGTAATAAGAGATCAAAATTACACAATACAGCCTCTTTCATAAAACCTTCGGCTTTTAAGTTTAATACATCCATAATAGGAAGCGAATTTTGTATTTAACGAAAATGAATATATATTCTTTTAAAGAAAGAAGATACACATTAAAGAAAGGAAATAACTTACACGATTCCTTAATAAGACTAGTGATAAGTTAAGCATAATTTTTTTAAATTTCATTTGTGTAAAATTAATATATATATATATATATATATATTTATTTATTTATTTATAAATATTTTTGTTATTTATTATTGCCTTTTAAATTTTTGCAATGAATTTAAATTTTGTGATATCTAAAACGGGAATGAAAAATCATGGAACTCACATAGATTATTAACAATTTCTAACTGTATATTCTTGTTGCAATATTTAAAATCCAATGCACATTATTTACGTGATGAAAGGAGAGGCAGACATAATAACAGAAAAATAGATTAATTGAATTCCAAATCACTCTTAAACATTGCTTGGAAGCGTTATAAATGCTTAACACAAACAAGATGAAATTTAAGAAATTTCCTATTGTAGCCCATAGTGTATCTCAATATTTTAGTGCAGCTCTGTACATCTTAACGCTTAACATACTACATTCAATAAAATATATTTCGTTTAGCATATAAATAATTAATGTCGATTTCCTTATGATTTTGTAGTAGAAAATTACTTAAATATGATTTATAAAAACGTATTTCATAAAACGTAATGAATTCGGATAATTGTTAGTGCCCGTGTGCAGACAATATTTGTGATATTTCTACCATTTAAAACAAAAAACTTGCTATAATTAACTGGAAAAACATTTATTATTTTGAAGACATCCTGAAAATATTTATGGCGTACAGATGGAAATCGCGGTATAGCGACAGAAAGCCAGTCAGACAAATTCAAATCATAATTACACTGGAACCTTGTCAGAAAGTGTTAAAACTCTTAATATGAACCTAAAACATATTGTAGCAATTTACAATTTTAAGCCTTAATGTTTTTGTGTGTCCTTATAAACCTCAATACTAATCATACTATATTATGTTAAAGACATTATATTTTATATATAATAGATAAATATTAGTTTCATTACGATTGATTCAAAATAAAAGTATTAAAATAAGGGTTATAGCAATAACTTTCAACGAACTCAATGCTTTGAAACTTTTTCGGATATACAGTCGTTAACAAAAGTGTCCGAACACTAGCAAAAATTCCTATGTAAAAAAAGTACACTTCATACGGTTTTGTTAAATAAATACTTGTCGAATCCTCTTCTTATTCAGTCTAAGAACATGATTCGATACGTTTTATTTAACAGAACCGTATGAAGTGTAATTTTTTTTTAAATAGGAATTTTTGCTAGTGTTCGGACACTTTTGTTACCGACTGTACCTGTATACAAAACATTGATGATACTTATTCCATTTTCAATAGGGAACATACCATAGAGAACTTAAATATTATCTATAAATTTCAAGAAATTCTATGAATGTTTGCGAGAGTTAGAGCATGGAAAGAGGGACAGGTAGACAAACCGAAATAATGAATAATATTTAACTTTCTCAGAACGTGTTTAATAACAAAATAAATAAATAAATAAAACTTGTATCATAATATATATTTCTATGTATCTAATATTTATTTTCCTATATAGTGACTAATATTTTTGCTATAAATGGACTATTTGTCGAATATTAATTCTTTTTGTTCATACAGTAATTCAATTACTGTATTAATACACTTTACTCTTTATTGTTAAAGAAATAAACTGAGATTATAAGGCTAATCTCATACAAATAATATTTTCTGTGTATCTTAATAATTTAATTTATTTCTTTTTGGCTTCTTATCACGTTTTTTAATAGGCATTTAATATTGAACGATAGTAATTAAAAGTAAAATACTGGTTAAATTTTCTTTAGTTCAACAAGGACGAATATTTATTTTATCAAACTTTTTGTTTGCGATTCCTTTGTGAATCAAATTTATTATTCTAAGTCTTTCTAGGGATAACATATATTAAATTAATGCAACTACTTTTTCGCGATAAAAAATCAATAATACACACATTTGTCGTTTATTTCTTTCTTTTTATTTATATTTTGCATTATATTTTTCTATAACTTGTTTATTTATCTATTTTTGTCTCACTTTATTATATATACTTATTTGTACTTGTATTAATATTTTATAAGTGCAAAATATTGCAAAAATAATAATATAAGTATATACATTATTCTTTTTAAGGCGACAGTGAGCTTTCAAAATGTCAAAATCTGGTATTTCAATTTTACTAAAATATGAAATTACATAACAATGGTAGCAATGAAATAAATATATACATTTTTATATGCGTAAAAGCATGTATTGTGTGTATTGTGGTAAGTACAATGTGACATCTAGAAGCAGATTTAAATTAAACGGAATGAACGAAATGTATTATATGCATAAAAGCATGTTTTGTGTAGATTGTGGTATGCAAGTCATTCATTATGCGTTTATCAGGGCTACTCAAAACTTCTGGATATATTGTAAATTGTAAATTGCTGGAAATGTAATTCATTTTGTGTTAGATGTTTTTATGTAAGACTAAATTTAAGTACATTGCTTATAGTACGTATTGTTTATAGACAATATCCAGGCTTATTCGAAATTGAGCTAAACTTTCTTTTCTATTGAATGTAACTCATGGAAGTTCTTTGATGCATTTTACCCTATCGACGAATATTGTTGAAAAAAAAAAACAGTTTTTCATACCCATTCTGTAAACAAAGTATTTTTATTTGTTCTAAAACTTCCATTTTCATTTTCATTTTCATTTTTTTTTTTTGGGGGGGGGGGGGCGGTAATATCCCGTTTCGAGCTTCCCTGAATACGAAATTCCAACATTTAGCAGTTGATCTGTATGTATTATTAGCATGACGTAAAAACACATAACTGCAGAAAATACAAATTTGGTATTTTGAAGGTTGTCACTTTAAATTTGAGGAAGATTGGCAAGTTTGAAAGCAGATTAATAACATCCTTGACTTTTCATTTAAAATAAATATATGCACTGCAATTGTACGGGAAGTTGAGCAGGGCAGTAGCCCCTGACACAAAATTTCATGTCAAACGTTTTCCTAAACTTATTTTAAAAGTACATTGAAATTTTTTATCCTACCGTCTTAGAATCTTAGAATCTGAAGAAATAAAATAAAATCGGTCTTTATAGTATTAAAATGCAGGGTAAGAGAAAGTTGTGTGAGCGACACGGCAGATTATTTTTAATTATATTTGTAAATTTTTTTGAAAATACATTGTCGCCAACTATATCCATTTAAAAAATTAATTTATACGTTTATAATATATTATTGTTAATTTTGTTTGGGTCATGATGTTTAGTATATATTTAAAAGAGGCTTTTTAAAATAAATTTAAAACTTTTCGTCAACTGGCATATTTAAAATTGTTATCCACCAGGGAGTTGTTTATAGTAGCACCAAGATAGCTTTATTTATTTATTTTCAAATGTTTTTTTTTTAGCCTTCCTAAAAAATTATAAAGCAAAACATTAAAATTTATTCATTGAATGAAAAATACTTTATCAAAATTAAGGACTTTGAGGACATTATAAAGTATACTTTTTGCTACATAACTATCTTAAAATTACACATTTAATGTATATATATATATATATATATATATATATATATTTATATATATTTAGTATTAAGTACATTAAAATGTCTTGAAAGTTATTGAAAATTTATAAAATAAATTTCAAAAATTTAATTTTTTACTATAGTAAAAACACTCCTTGCTAATATTTTTTTTAGCTTTTACTGTTGATTTTACATACTATAGTTTAAGTATATATGCAAAACATAGTTGGGTATTACTTTTAGAATTCACTGATAACTTAAATTATATACACAATATGTTTAAAATTTAATAATGTAACTATATTTTATTCATTGTCTTTCTAAAATTTGCGATATCAGAAAAATCGATTATTATCAATAATTACTTTATACACTACATTGTTAAAAATAAATCCTACATTTCACCAAAAAAATGATTTCAATTATTTGCAACCAATATTGGTGCAATGTTTCATCATTTTTTAATGCCATTGCAGTAATAAGCACCACCGAAATGGTGAAATATAGAACCAGGCTAATGGTTGTACCTAAAAAATGTTAATTGCGATACTTTTTTTTTGTGAAATGTTTTTAACAATGTACAGATTTAAATATATTTTGTATTGAGTTTCATAAATAGAACTTTTGCTTTTACTTTTTTTTCTCTATCCTTAATATATATATATATATATATATATATATATATATATATAGAATACATTTAAAAATGAACTGCCTTAACGTGATTTAAAAAAAGCCCTCTTTTAAACATGGGAGACAAATGTAAAAAAAATAAAGAAATAACTAACAGACACTAATAAAACAAATTTTAAAATTGTTTAACAAGCGTATTTACCATCGTGCGAGATGATTTTTACGTTTTATTTTGAATTATGTGAAAATTTACTTACCCTTTTTGTTATTCATTGACTAGAATATTGTAATAATCAGAAAACTGTATAATAAAGCCAAGTCGTCATTTAAACCATAAATTACAAATTCCATTATGAGATTTATAATATATATATATCTTCAAGTTTAAATTTACGATAAAAGTTAATAAACGCTTTCAGCTAAGTAATGTATAAATAATTCAAAAGTATTTTCTCCATACATAATAAATATATTATTTAGAGAGTAACAGCTTTTACAGTATCTCTGTCAAATGCTTATATATTTATAAAATGTTTTTAATGCATATTTTGCTATTAATAAATTTTAAGGTTTTTATATGAAAAGGATTTGAAAGAACTTAATGCAAAGTAAAATATTATTTATTAATCACCACTAGGATTTCGAATATTAATAGAATTCAAATTCATTTTGCAAACAAATGTTTCAGGAAAATGTTTATAAGCAATATCGTATTGCTATATTTAATACATAAATATAAATAAAAAATACATTTTAGCAGTCCCATGGTATTGATACACTAGGAAAAAAATCTGTGAGTGACATCTAGAAACTAGATTGTAGCTCAGTAAAAATAGTTTCAAGTCATCCTTTAAGTTATAGTTTTCTTTGCTAGTGCTATATATATAGTATATATATATATGTATATAATATAAATTAATTTTCATTCTTTTTGTATATTTACATTTTCTCTTTAGTTCCATATAATATTTGTAATTTGTTTAAATACAAATTAATAATACTATATACTTTTTTTAGTAATAAATGTTGGTTCCTATCATTTTGGAACCATCTATATACATTAAAAAAGTAAAACATTGCAAAAAATATAAACGAAACATAACATTTTATATTGTGCAATTTGTATAGTAGAAGTTTAAATATAATCATAATAATAAAATAACAATATGTTTCATTAGTTATCTTCTCACAGAAAGTATAATGTTCAATATATTTTACCGTAAAAATTTCTATTTGTAATTTAATCTTCATATAGTTAATATTTGAGAACTTTTGCAACAGGATATTGAAAACAATATTAAAAATATAAAACAACATTTTAATTTAAAAGTTAAACAACCAAATTAATCACTTATTTAAACTGAAAGTAAAATATAGTTTCTGCGCAAACTATTTTCTAATACTGAATTAGTAAATGATTTCATTAAAATATCAAAGTGACCTTTGTGACGTCATTGAAGCGAAATCAGTCTAATCGATCTGGATTAAGTCCAAATTGTCAATAAAGCTTGTTTACACTAAATTCAAAGAAGGTTAAAAAAAAAAAAAAAATGCTATTTTGATTTATTAAGGTTAGGCTTTTAGATAAGGTTTTTACGAAATATAACAAATGATAAAACTAACCAGAGTTGTATTTTCTCCACTAAAAGGTTTAAAAAATGCAATTTGAAAATACATTTTTGTTCTATTTTTATATAGATACATTAAATGAATCTTATAAGAAAATAATACAAGAAAAAATATTTAACTTGTTTTTATAAAGATAGATTAAATGTAACTTAAAATAAAATATTATGTTGTAAAAGTCAGTTTTTAAAAACAGTTAAACATATTCCTTGAATGTACATATTTTATGAGAGACTTATTATTTTATATTAAAAAAATTGTTACGTTAAATTCATTTTCAATATTGTCCAATTAAGATTAAATAAACGCTATTTTTTTTAACGCATGAAATATTGTTGTCACACTGAGATTTTATTAAAATAAAGATTAAATGTTGATACAAATGTTTAACATTTAAAAATATATAGCAAAATCCATTCATTCATTGTTGTGATATTAGTAGGTATTACTGAAAAACGTATAAAATTTAAATACGTTCCGTGTGGAGTATGATGCTTTCTTACACACCTCGTATCCAATTTTGCGTAACATTGTGGAGAAGCTGTCGAAGCAATTTTTTCACGGGCACCGATGAAGGTGTTTTATTTTTATAAAAAATTTGCGAAGTTTTAAACTGTCAAAATTATTTTAAGCGTTTTGAACGGAGATTTGATTTGAAGAACGTGCTAATTATTTATGATAAACACTCTGCTACAACAATTAATACAAATCATTGTCATTATTATTATTATTATTATTATTAATATTATTTCAGATGAACGCTCCACAATCCAGATTTAGGGTTAAATCATGATTATCTCAATAAAGTAGACAGATTAATTCAATTCATTTATTTTATTTTATTTATTTATTTGTTTTATTTATTTATCTATTTTTGCAGCTGAGAAATCAATGTGAAAGTTATGTTAAAATAACCTTAATCATCTGATACTTTTCTGTGTTTTTGAATTTTTCAGTTTTTCAATTTTAATACTATGAGTAAAATTGACTAAAATATGACGAAAACATATACATAAAGATTAAGTTCCTCAATTAACTTTTGTCTATAACTTTTATTAAAACCACAACTTCTTTTTATGACTAATATCTGAATCATTTTTAGAGTGTTACAGCCTTACAAACATTGATTGAAAAAAAATATTTATGCACAATATATTCCACATTTATTCTAATTTTCGTATATTTCTTCTTTTACCTTTTATTAGCCATATATGATAGTGTTATCATTGTTGTAAGCAGCTACCGATGATAAATTAATAAGTATATTATATGTAAGAGTGAAAAACGCATTTGAACAAATTTTGAAAACAGTTTTATCTAAGCCTAATATACTTGACAATATTTAGTAATTGTTAAGTCAATTAAAAAAAAAAAAAAATAATTTATTTAAAAAATCAATGAAAAATGACCCAAATAGAAATTTATTTTTCTAATTGTAATTTAAACTATTATGCTTTTTTATTAAAATTGAACAAATCTATCATGTTAATTTTTTTTTAAACCTTTTTTAGAATAAAGATTATATAAATTAAAAATTTAATCTAATAAACAAAAAGTTTAAATGAAAAGAAGAAAGAAAAATCCTGCAAATCGAATAGAATATAAACACTTTCTAACTGTGCTATCATGTTACATTGAATAATTTTTAAATGTATTTTAATTGTGAACTGTTTACTTAAAATACGATTATTATTTTTATTTTTACTATGCAAATAGAAAAACTTTCAAGAATAGTTTTATGTAGCAACAACAATAAAAATCATACAAATGTTACTTTGGCATAGTCCTGTATAGTTAGCAAACGCAAATGGCCAAACAGACTACAAGCAAATCTCTACACGTTTTTTTAAACTAGAGTGCATAAAAAAGAAAAAAATGTTTCTTGTAGCTCTATTTCTAAAGATAAACTAATACGAGTTTTTTTTTTTTTTATAGTTATGAACATTGTTTAAAATTTGCAAACCCATTATACAATAAATTACAAAATCTTCATAACATTAAATAGAATCACTGAGAAATTTCCGTGCTTAAATCGCTATACCTGCAAATCTATAAATTACGTTATTCACATTTAATGCTACGGGGAATGTTTTTGTGCATCTGAATATTGTATATAAGTCTGAATATGTTCTGTAAAATATATAGGTATAGAAATAGGCTTTAAAGCGACATCTGACAAACCATAATGCAATTCGTAATATACCATAAACAAAATAACTGCAGATTAAAAACAATTTTACTAAAATAGATGCCACAGGATATTTGATACACAGTTGATATCTGATAAATAATTATACAATTGAGAGTGATACGGCATGTACAAACAGATAGATTTATTAAGACTTGTCGGATAATGTACTTGTATATTAATTTTGTTATATACAATATATTGACATTACAATACCTTTAGAACACACTTCTTTTAGATCAAAGTATTGCATTGGAAGTCGGATCAGCATTTTTACCCATTGTGTTGATTAATTCAATGTTATTTCAACTAACAAATCTAATAATAAATTAACATTATAGTTACTAAGAAAAGCACAATACTGATACTACGTAAAACATGTTTATCTTTGAAAAATACAATTTTTATTAAGTATGTAAAAAATAGAAAGCATAAGAAATTAAATGTAATGTAAACTTTCTAGATTGCTTGAGAATATGAATGTGCTTCACACCCTAAAGTAGATATTGGGTAAAACTGTTAACTATTGATTTTACAATTAATCTTATCCTACAAAACAATTCAATTACCAATGAAGGACTTAGTAATTATTGAATGCCAATAAATTTATTTAAATCCTAGTTCATTACTACAGGATAAATTGTTCTTTCGTTAAGCAAAATTTAATAAAGCCCGCGCGCAGATATGTAATTCACCAGGGAAGAGAAAACACTAAGCCAATAAGCGTGTTTTCCCTGGAGGAAGATCACTGTGAAGTATTTCACTTAATTTCAGTTTATGTTTTTTGTTTGCAATTAAGAAAAAGATACATTATGTATTTGTGAGTTTATTCAACTTAAATTTAGAGAAAAAATGTTGGTGTTTTACTTTGTCAATTCTTGAGGCATCCGCTGAAATATGGTGAAAATATGCAGCTAAAAAAACGATATAAAAATTATTATAAATTTAAATAATAAATACTTTATTATTTTAATAACAAAATAAATAATAATAAATTCAAGCTAAATAATTTAAAAATTAACATACTTTATGTATATTATTTAATTTTACCTGCACTGCATAATGGAAAATTAAGAGTCACATATAAAAATTATTAAAAAAAAGTATAAATAAATGTCTATACGTACTTTGGTATAAGCAATGTGGAAATAAATTTAGATAAATAAATATAAATTAATAGCGCGAACTTGAATAAGATTTACGAAAAGAAAGCTTATAAAACTAATGAAATTAAAATTTCGCACTGTAAGTCCATCTGTATTTATTTGGATTTAGAAAGTAATCACAAAACAAAATATTCTTATTGCTACAATTTAAAATTTTGTTAACAAATATGATTTATATGTTGAGATATAACAAATTTAATGAATAATATTAATAACAAAAGAATGTCATAACAAGATCGCACATTACGCACCGTAGACCCTTATGATTTTCTGTATCTTAACTTTTACTTCTGTATAACAAATATAAATTGCTTAACTTCATGACACTTGTTCACTATTTCTGCAACAAAAAGAATATTTTTGTAATATATTTCAGCTTGTTCAAACATTAATTCAAATATCTAACTATCCATTATTCGAAATCCGTAAACCTATAAATTATTTACATGAAATGACACCATGTACAGATTTATTTGTATATAAGTAATTTCATTTAGTTGTATATAAATTCAGTTTTATTTGTATATTTATTTGTATACTATACAGATTTAGTTGTATGAAAAATATTTATTTCTATATTAATAATTTAATATATATATATTGATCTGAATTTTAATTTAATTTCTATTTTTCGTAGGTCGGAAGTACAATAAAGATAATAAACTATAATATTATAATATTTCCTGTTATTTCAAGAAAGACAAATATTTATTTTAGAAGAGTATTTTCCTGCGATTTCCACTCGAATTTTTTTTTTTTTTTCAGACTCGCTAGAGACTTTATTATTTGAATCATGTCTTTTTTTTTTTTTTTCTTTCTATGAAAAATTTAATTACTAGTATTTTTTGTTCATTACTTTCTTTTATATGCATAAGAAGAAACTACTGGATTTGTAAAAAAAAAAAAAAAAAAAAAAAAAAAAATGAGCGCCGGTGTTTGATGTATTTACACGTTAAAAGATCCCCTGAATACAATTTAATCCTAGTTTGTTGTGGCCACCACATGACTTTCTTCTATATTTTCCTATACGAATTCTTTCAGTAAAAATAATTTATTAAAATTATTATTTAAAAAAATTATCTTCCATGATAATGCAGACGATATCTATATCAGAGAAGTAGTATAACACTAAATATAAAAAAAAAAAGTCAATTTTATTCTCAATATTACATTATTTTTATTTTATTTTATTTTTATTTTTATTTTTATTGAAAAAATCGATAAATTTATTTTAAATTATCGCAGATCGATAGTTCAAAAATTCGTTTTAAAGATATTGGTGAGCTCTTTTGAAAGATACTCTTCATGAAAATTTACTCCCCTCACTTCCCCCCTCAGAGAGGGGAGAGGCGAGGCTTCTACATACATATTTTTTTTCCCCAGTTCACTATCTTTATTACAAATAATTCTTTTAAATTTCATAATGATTGTTAAAAAATAATTCTCTTATGCACATTTATACAAAGTTATGTACTAACCACCATGTTAAAAATATAGAGAAAGCGAAATGGCAACAAAAGCTGTAAGACAATTTTTACCAAAATTTTATAGGCATTAATTTATGTCAATGTGTAACTGCATACTAATTTGTAAGAAATTCTGTGCAGTAGTACCTGAGATACATTCGCCAGAATATTTTGTCCCCCCCACACACACAAACAGACAAACAGACATTTTCTAAAAAATGAACAAATCGTGTTCTACAGCTCTCAAAACGTGTAAATCCATGAAAAATTCGAGGTCGAAAATTTTTACGAATCCAATACTTTCTTCTATTGAATATAGAAGAAAGTAAAAAAAATATATATAATTACCGTTTAAGTAATTAAAATTTATAATTATTGAGATAGCTGTTTGTCTATATTTTATCGAATTTTTTTAGAATCTCCACCTGAGTAACTGTTTGATGTAATTGAATAAAATTTACATTGAGTTGGTACTTGACATAAATTGGTGCTGATAAAATTTTGGGACATATCGCTAAATAGGTGATGATTTTATTCTGAAACTTTCTCAATTAAAACGTGAGTGCTATATTTCATCTACTATATAGTGTAAATGCCCAGAACATGATACAACCGCTGCCAATAAAGTTCGGTGAATGAAGTCAGAACGGCTGATCTGGCAGCACTGGCAAAACAAAACGCTGCACCTGCGTAGCAGTAGGTGTTGACTATCTGCACCCACCGTTGTTCAGTTGAGCGTCGTTTGTGTTCCGTGTAAGACTTGCTTTACAAAGTACTTGTTTAGTGCGGTGATTCTTAACTGAGAACAGGAAAATTAAAATATCATTTTAAAGTTTTGTTTTAAGCTTGGCAAGACACCGAATGAAACTCATGCAATGCTGGTACATGTTTATGAAGATCAAGCACTGTCCATGAAGTGTGTGTACGAGTGGTTCGCCCCGTTTTTGAGAAGGTCGGGAAAGTGTTTCTGACAACACCATAGCGAAAGACTGGCGACCTCCGTCAGTGACAAAAACATGGAGAAAGTGAGGAAATTAATCACGAAAGATCGTCAATTATCTGTGCTCATGATAGCTGATGAACTGCAGATTAACCGTGAATCCGTGAGACAAATCGTTACCAAGAATTTAGGGATGAGAAAAACGTGTTGTCGTCTTGTGCCACATCATTGGACTGCCGATCAGAAGCAGGCACATTTAGAGGGTGGTGCAAACTGAACATCCACCATACTCGCCAGATCTTAATCCTCCAGACTTATTTCTATTCCCTCGACTCAAGCTCGCTTTGAAAGGAAAGAGATTTGACGATATTTCTGACATCCAACGAAACGTGACGATGCTTTTGAACACCATCCCAAAAGAAGACTTCTTGCAAAGTTTCCAAGACATGTATAGCAAATCTCAGCGGTGCATAGTTACGGGAGTTGACTATTTCAAAGGACAGTAAGACAACTTTCGTTAATTTTTCATCTACGTTAATGCTACAGGACTATTCACCGAACTTTATTGTCTGAGGTTGTATTTATAAACAACATGTTGAAAAATTATTTTTTATCTTTTACGAGGGGTGGGGATATCACCTGAGCTAGGGCGCTGCTATGTTCCAAATTTGCACCGTTTACTCAAAAGCAATATCTTTATTTTATTTTATATTACTTTTACTTTTATTTGTTATAAATTTATTGTTATTTTTTGTTATGTATAAGTGTACCAAACTTGGTGTGTGATATATTAATGATATGAAAAAGCACCAATCATGTGTATGTGAAAGAGATATTATAAAACAATTTGCTTTTTCATTTGAATGTATGTCAGGTTTCAAGAGGCTCTGCTCTTATTCACTTTCTGTGATTTTTCAGATAGCTTTCTCTTACCATCTAATGGTTCAAATTGCTCCAAGTATCTTACGTAAAACATGTCTTGCATAAAGCTATATTGATTAAATTTCTTTGACACATTAACTTACAGTTGGCATATTTATAAAAAATTATATAAAATAATGTTTGGAGCTACAGCAACGCTTTCTCGTCTCTTACATTGCAAAGATTTTGAAAATATTTTTAAGTTTTAGTCACAGGATACTGGCTTTTCTTTTTTTTCCCCTTCTTTATTTTTTCTTTTCAATATATTATAATGGAAATTGTGTAAATATGGGCACCCTCTTTTTTTTTTTTTTTTTACTTAAGATTACTTTAATTTTAAAGAACTGTACGTTTCTGGGTATTATTAGCAACTGTAATAAATTTATTAAATAATAGAAAGCAAAATAATGATTAATATAAATTATTTACAAAAATCTTTTAAAAATGCCCCAAAGTGGGGTGCAAACAGGGGTCCTTTCCAGAGAAAATTCACAAAAGGTACTTTAAAATGTTTTAAAAACATAATAAAACAATACAAAAAGTAGATAATTTATTTGTTATAGGAAAAAAATATTTAAAGAATGTGCTGACGTAACTGGCTCTTTCAAAACCGGCACAATATAAAATTGTGTATGAATTTGGAACATAACACTTTGTACCACTCTTCTCTGCGAATTTATTCAGCGAACATTCCATTACAAAAGATGTAAGTTGCCTCGCTCGAATTTATTCTATCCCCGTCGTTGATATTCAGGTTTATATCATCATCGTTGTTGATAAGGGAAGGGTGACAGTAGTCTGCTATGTTTGATGATGAATCATAGCGTTTAATGGATCGACTTTTTTTTTTCTTTGAAGGTCTTTGGTCTTCGCACCCTTGGCCGGTCTTTTACCTCACCGGACTCTGCTATCTTACCCCAAAAAAACTCAAGGATGTCTTCTTGTGAGCACTTTTCTCAATCGACTTAATCAATTGGTCCTTGTATGGTCAACAAATATGAGGCTGAACCTTGCTTCTCTGCGTTTACGAGTAGTAGTTCTCTTCTCAATGTTAGGAACAGGAGATATATAGATCGGAGAAGCTGCATTTGAATTTCCTGGAGTTCATATTTACTCCAAGAAAGGGTGCTTATATTTACACGAACCTTACCTAAAAGAGATGTCCTCTATCACATATAACCTAAAGGCGTGCGTGATCAAAAGCAAGCTTCTAAAACTAGCTTAGTATCTTCGTTTTCAGGATATTACTGTAAAATTATTTTAAACTAACCATAAGAACATTAATAGAAGGCGATTTCAAATACCTGGGGAAGGTTGACAGTCCAGAACAAACACCAATTCACGCAATAACTCACACTGCATCCACACTACTTGAAGGAATGGTTCCAACTGTTCTTCAGTATCTTATATTAACAAGTGGTACGATCTACAGTCCTTGCAGACATACTTCAATGCCTCCCATAGCCACTTATAGAGGGGTACCCATATTTTCAACCATGCCCGTTTTTACACCTTCTACCCTATATTTTTATAAAAATAAATACACAGAAATTCTATATTAACAAAGTATCGATTTCGCCGCCGCAACGAGTGCAATTAGTGAATCACAATTATGCATTATGATATACTTGTTCTAAAATATTAATTTTTTGACAAATTTTTCGCTTTTAACAAAAATCGATTTTAACAGAATTTTACAAAACATTTGGCAAAACATCAAAAAAGCCTGAAACGTAAAATGCATACGTATATTTTTTGCTGAGATATGTGTATTTTTAGTGAATACTTTTTTACTGCGCAGCAGATAAAAATTTTTTACTACATGGTTGAAAGCTAGATATATTGGAAAATTTAACATGAAAAGTGCATTTGAATGTATAAAAAGAAAAATAACCAAATTATAGACAATGGAATAACTTAGATTTTATATTATTCCCAAAATTAAAATTTCTTCTTTTTTTTTTTCACATGCCATGTATTTAATTTAGAGATTCAATAATTTCATCCGCATTTCATTAAATAATAATAATGATAATAATAAAAATAAATAAACTTATGGGCTTTTAACTCAATATAATTTTGTATATTTACTAAGAATAGTGAGATCTTAAAGGTTATTTAATTAAAGAAAATAAATAAATAACAGAATTTTTGCATTGTGGATGAAATAATTGGATTTCCAAATTAAATATGTGGAATGTAAAAAATCCTTATGAAATTTCTTAATTCTACAACTCATTAGATTCTTAAAAATAATTTTTGTTTTTTAATATACTATCTTTCTCAAGTAAATAAACAAAAAAGAAATCTGAACATACATTTAAATATAAAATAAATTTCGAGATGTCAATTTCATTTTTAAATAATTGGTAAAAAATACAATGTCTTACTTTATCGATTTAAAAATTTGTTACATTGAAAATAATAATACAGTTTAATGAAATAAAATGTCATTATATATAATACAGGCACATTCAATAAGTTTCAGATTTTTGTATGAAAAGAATTCAAAGATATATAACGCAAAAGAAAAAGGAAATTATTAATCACCACATGAGATTTCAGTGTGAATAGAATGTAACATTCTTTTCTGACGAATCACAAACAAGTGTTAAAGAATAAATGATATTGACAACGAATTATTGCTAAAATTACTAGATAACAGATAAAGCTTTATATAAAGGATACTATTTCTTTAAAATGGGAAGTCTATTATAATGCGCTGGACAAAAAAAAAAAAAAAAAACAGAATAGAGAATAAAAAATATATTATTATTTTTCTGATTTTATTTCCTTTAAGAAAAAATAACATCCGTTAACTCTTATGAAATTACTTATTCATATATTTCATTATATTAAATAAAAATAATACTATATTAAATCTTTGATAATAATAAAAAAAAATATATTAATATAAAAGTATTTTAAAATATTGAGCAGATGTTTATGAGGTAAAAATTAAACGATATTTTATACACAATATTTATTAATATTATTCTATAGAATATACTTTTTTTCATGTTGGATTAATTGTGCCTCAGTATTTACAGTTTATTCAATAATAATTAAATAATAATAATGTACATTATTTAATACATTTTCATAATCCATTGTGTATTTTTCGTCACTGTGGAAAATAATTGCGTTAACTGCATATTACTTTGAATTTCGTGGACAATTACTATTGCTGTGTTTTTGCAGGAATATAAATTTCAAAATCTTTATATGAACTGATAAATAATTTCTTGTATTTATTTTTGAATAGTAATAAAAATAACTAGTAAATAGAAGAAATAGAAAAAATTGCAAAATAGGCTATCTAAAATCAGAATGCCTTTAAAAAAAATCTGGAGTGACTCCACTCGACTTTCGGAACATTGAGTAATTAACAGTTTTGTAGATAAAGTAAAGAAAGAGGAGTTGTTAAACAAACAAGAGAGAAAACCATAATAGAGTGTTTGAGTATTTTTCTCCATATATTGCACGATGTTTTATTTAACGCTACTGAACTTTGAGCCAATAGATCATAATGATAAAGAATTTTTCGTTGTGTCCCTGTAAAAACCTATAAATGCTAGATTCACCAAAATGCTTATAGTTAGTGCAACATTGATTTATAATATTCATATAAACTTTCAGCTGAATTGAATAAGGCGTTTAGATGATATCGCACTTATAAAAATTTGGTCCCATAGTCCATAATGATAAAGAATTTTTCTTTGTGTCCCTGTAAAAAAACTGTAAATGCTAAATTCACCAAAATCTATACAGTTAGTGCAACTGTAACCTATAACATGTGTACAAATTCTTTTCTCAGATTAATAAGGCGTTTAGACGCTATCACACTTTAAAAAATTTGGCCCCATAGGCCATAATGGTAAATAATTTTTCTTTGTGCCCCTGTAAAAAAATGTAAGTGCTAAATTCACCAAAATCTATACAGTTCGTGCAATTGTGATCTATAACATGCGTACAAGTTTTTTGCTCAGATTAATAAAGCGTTTAGACGCTATCGGACTTTTAAAAATTTGGCCCCATCGGTCATAATGATAAACAAGTTTTCCTGGTGTCCCTGCAAAAAAACTATAAGTGCTAGATTCACCAAAATCAATAGGGTTTGTACTATAGTGACATACAATATACATACCAACTTTCAGCTTATTCGAACAAAGCATTTAGACGATAGCGTGTTCACGCACAGACATACACACATACACACATACATACACACACACATACACACACATACACACAGACATACACACACATACACACATACATACATACACACACAGAGACATACACACACATATACATACATCATGGTAAAAATAGCGAGAACGGACTCAGAAGACCTGGAAACGTATAGAACCATCAAAATCCCAAATTCGGATTTTTGACATGATTACAATACTTTCCTCACAGTAGTGTTCGGAATATAAAAATTTACTTACAAATAACTACGCTTTTTGGTAGACCCATTACATAAAAATATAGTTAACGCTGTAAAAATATTGTTACTTAAATAAAAGAATAACAAATCAGAATTAATGTTTTTACAAAAAGTTTATTTTGCAAGGGAAAAAAAACAAATTAAAAATAAAAATAAAAAAAATACTTTTTTAAAAATATTTCTTTATTTAATTATCGATTTTGTTTTTGACTTATAAAGCATAATTTGTTAAAATATAAATTAAATTTATTTTTCGTCTTTTTTTCCTGCAAAAAGGAATTTTTAAGGTATATGATACTATTAACTTATCAAAATCTCTGCATTTCTTAAGTGTAACGTAGAGTAATATATTATTTTTTCGGTGTTGCATATGCTCCTAATTTATGAGGTGTTTTCATTGAGTGGTTCACTACCCTATAAAAACAAAATTCACTGTATATTTCATTTTGTATTAAAATAAAAAAACCCTATTGTGCCTACGTATAAAAGAATCATCAACTGGCACGTCATTTTGTCCAGCGTAGCATCATACCATAATTTATTCTAAATATTTTTAATAGTATACAAAACTTTGACTTACAGTTTTTCGATTGATTATTTTAGTGCTCTATTACAGTTCAGAAACTGCAAAGCCAGAGTTAAGGAATTCTTTGGCATTTTTATGTATTTGTTTTGAGCTATCTTACTAATTTTATTAATATATATATGAATAAATAAAGATTATACCACAATGTTTTGCATTAATATTTGGTGTATTATACTCTGAAGTTTTT
Organism: Salticus scenicus; assembly: GCA_963930645.1. NCBI lineage: Eukaryota > Metazoa > Arthropoda > Arachnida > Araneae > Salticidae > Salticus > Salticus scenicus. The sequence continues at coordinate 133,853,376 of OZ005655.1, forward strand.
ATTAAATATAAGAAATCTAATGTACATAATATTTTTTTAATAATAAATTTAAATAAGCTTAAAGTGTTTGTACAGTTAACGAGAAAATTATGTTATATTTTCTGGTTTTTGCTAACTGGGATTAGTATTATGTATGTATATATATAATATTGTCATAAATACCTAATCATAAATTATCATAATTTTAACATTAAAATGTGAATAAATTCTTAGTTTCTAAAAATTATCAAATCATGTTGACATGATACAACATTGTAAAGTTTAGCCAGCTTTACCATATATACTTTTCTTCCAGCTGGACAAAAATAAGAAAATACCATGCTATTAGCAAAATAAAAATAGAATAATAAAACTAAACTACACATAAGTTTTACACACACATAAGTCTACACATAAGTCTACACATAAAGCAATAATCCCTAAAAAAAAAGAACATACTTCTGTGTTACACAACTTAAATAAACAAATGAATAAGAGTATAAGTAAAACCATAAACTATTCTATCTGTAAAAAATTGTTCATTGCTACAAACTATATACAACACAGTAACTAATTTCCAAACTATTTTTTTTTTTTTACGATATGAGAGTAAAAAGAAAAGCAGTATTTCCATGTGTACACATACACACATTTGTGTGTGTGTGTGTGTTTAATCCTTTGACAGTAAATTACTTTCTGTATTTATGCTGTGCTTTATTATAAGGTGAAATATTTTGCATGAACACATATTTCATATGTACAGTCATCATTATTAACATGCGTATTAGAATATAAATTACGTAAATATTTGCTTTTATTAATTCTAGTCAATTTCATTAAGCTATTGTCGCTTAAATTGTAAATAAATATTTTAGTAAAATTCGTCTGAAATATGGAATGTTATATTACAGTAGTTATAAAATGACATTTTCTTACCTATTATTATTTAATATATTATTTAATTAACTTGGAGATAAGTATTTCTTATTAACAAACAATTTTATGTTTTATTTGGAAAATCTATACATTTTTCCTTCCTTGTCCTTCTTCAAAAATTTCTATAAATTTCTAAGTATTAATTTTGAAATATGAATACCTGCAGATAAAAGTAATTATAACTTAAATGATACTATCCCATAGTTTTATTGCATTTTTTTTTTATGTACTATCATGATATTTTACCAATTGAGTGTTTACGCTTGCCCGTGTGTACAGGATATGGGGCGTACAGGATATGGGGATGTAATTGTGATAAGTATATAACGCATATGTTTATATAATTTATGTTGATTAAATTTCATTACATTTATTTTTATAGTTATAAATAATTTAATCTAAGTATAGTGAGGTTTAAACAATGCTTAAAAGAACTTTGCTGTTTATATATACATATACATATATATATTTAAAAATAAAAGGAATTAAAAAAAAAAAAAAAAAAAAAAAAAAGCTTTATTGATTTTTATTTTTTAATTTGTATTATTAAGATTATTTTGTAAGGTAGGAAGCAGTTTCTCAGAGTAAGCGTTTCGTAAGAGACGTCGAAGCGTTTCGATCGTCGAATAGAGACGTAGAAATATGTTTACAAAATTTATAAAGTCAAAGATATGATAACAACAGTTCTACTCGTTAATTCTACATCGAAGCTGTTTGATATATTTTCTATCATAACTTTTTTCCAGAGTACCAAATTATTAAAACCTTAATTATATTTTCAAATGTTACGTCAGTATGCCGTCACATTCGATCATCGATAGACTTCGATGTGTTCGTAGTAGGACCCTTAGAGTCACAAAACTTTCTTTAGAGTTTTATTTTGCTTACTAAAGTACTCTAGTAAGAAGCTGCGAATTCAAAAAGGATATCTTTCATATTTTACGTGATTAGCTAAATAAGTGAGTTTTGGTATAAGCATGTAGAAAACAGGGTTGCATGGAATATTGAAATTAGCTAACGTATAAATAAATTATGGTATTGTGCTCGCGGTGGAGTAGGTGTGATGGAGCGGGTGAAGGAGCTTCTATTTTGAAGTATATTTTGGCCACGAGTGCGTCTGTTGATTCACCAGTTTGAGAGATCACCAATCTAATCGTCAGTTTCCATCATATATGGGTAATATAGTATTGTTTATTGTTTCATGGTGAAATTATTCAGCTCCTATTTTTATTAGCTAACGAAAGTATCTAGCATTTATAATTATACGAGGAAGTTAGAGTATTTATGTGCTTTCAAAAGTCATTTAGTAAAGTAGTCCCAGTCTCCCTTAATTGAAGTTTAGTTAAATATATTATTCAGTTTTATTATTTGACACTGCGATTTATTTACACTCACTACCTCATCAAATATGACGAAGGCAAAGAAGCCTCCGTCTTTACAATTTCATTTATTTAATTAAGATGCCCCTAAAAGGATAAAATTTATTTTTAAAAAATGTTTTATTGTATGAAGTTCCATTTATTACTTAACTTTTCTATATTTAGTTTTAAAATGACTTTATGCAACATTTTAAAAACAATATTGAAATATCACTTTAATTTAAATTTTATACAGACAAACACACACAAAAATAAATAAATAATCTAAGCACATTATATATATATATATTAGTCGTAAGAAAATTTTAATCTTTTATCTTAAAATTAATTGATGATCCACACTCTAAAATATATCAGTATGATCTATGTAACGTCACTGAAATGAGACCAGACTGAAATAAGTGGAATATATCCAAAATGTCAATCACACCATTTATTATATACATATATATATATATATATATATAATATCAAATTGTGTTTTTAGCATTATTCCAAAGCATGAAAAATGAAGAAGCCAACTAACATTGTCTTTTCTGTCTCTTTAAGCATTACTAAGTGCTATATTAGAAAAAAAACTATACCTAAGATATTTTTATAAAGATAAATGAAATGTTTCCTAAAAAGAAATATTATATATTAAGATGCAAATATGCGAGATAATATTATCATGTGATTTTAAAAAATGTATATCCGTAATCAGGTTGTTACAGTTCAGAATATTTAAATGAATTTGATATTCCTAAAAATATTTTAAGAGATTCAAAATTGTTAAGGTAAAAATAAATCTAATATGTGCACCTAAAAAAAAAAAAAAAAAAAAAAAAAAAAAAAATGCGGAAATTGCTGTGTAGACGCGCCATCTATTGAGCGACTGTTACCAAAAGTGGATAGGCATTAAATTATGTCAATGTGCATTTACATAAAAATTTATATGCATTTTTGTACTGTAGTTCCTGTGATATAGCTTTCCTTTAAATTACGGAAATCGCTGTGTAGCAGTGCCACCTGTTGGCCGATAAGCATTATGATTGAATCTGCATATTGCCTCATAATGACATACTTACTTGTCAAGTTTGTTTTATTATACGTAATAGAATCTGAGATATTGCCTCCCCATACATTGCGGAATTCGCTAGATCGAAAGATTTATAGCAGCACCACCAGTTGAACGGTTGACACCAAAAGTTGATAGACACTAATTTAAGTCAAGTTGCATATACGTATAAATTTATATATAATTATGAGTGGTAGTTCTGGAGATCCAGTCGCCACAAAATTTTTTGTCACACACACAGACAGACATAAAAAAAAAAAAAAAAAAAAATCAAATCGCATTTTAGACCTTTCAAAACGTGTAAATCCGTCGAAAACCTAAATTCTAAAATTTTTACGGATTCAATACTTTCTTATATTGAATATAGAAGAAAGTAATAATGAAAATGAAAGAGAACAGGAATTGTTTGTGAGGAGCTAGAGAAGAAATTAAATTTCCGTCGTTCAATGAATTCTGAGTTGGATTTTTTTTTCTTTCATATTTGTTGGTTGGGAGAATTGCTCTCCAACTTTTGGTGAATTGTAAGCTATATGGTCCGTAAGTTATAACGCTCAATTTAAGTTTTTGAAATACAAATAGTGTAAATACGAGTGAAATTAAACTGTATATTTATTTTTGTAAAAGATTGAGTTATTTCGGGCGAAATACGCTACAGAATTTTAAAAGCAGCCTATTTTGTACAACGACGTACGCTACACCCTGAACACAAACATCTCTGTATTCATGTTTAAAAAAAATTTTTTTAGTTTCCCATCGTACTGTAGGTAATGGAAACTATGATAGTCGTGAAATTTTTCATACTTAATCTTGTGACATTTTTATATATTTTAAAATATGCGAAATCATAAAATCACGAAAAAGATGCGGTGTCTGTAAGTTAGTCAATGTACTGTTAGTTTGTGGATTATATCTTAAGAATGAATTATGGATAATAATTTAGACCAGATTTAAAATAGTATTCGTTATGATAATTGCCAGAACCCTGATTTAAATGTTCTAATTTGTAAACTTTGTAAATTTGTACAAAATTTAATTTTTTGTAATATAGCTGTAGGACAAAGCTTCACATGAATGTGCATTACGAAAATTATAGCATAAGTTAAATACAAAATTGATATCGATAAGATTAAGCAGCAAATCATTATAAGGTAAATGTGTTAAAGCAGGTGTAGGGTTTTCAAAATGGTGGATCATTTTAGTCTCTGACTAGAAAAAGCCATCAACAGAATTCTTCTATCTAAGCTTGATTAGAGTGTGTTCTACAGTAAGTATTTATAAAAGCAAATATATGATGGAGAATTAAGTAAAGAATATCTATGCAAGGTAGATTTTAGTTGTAGCACTATTGCCTTTAGCATCTGAATATAATTTTAAATCTTCTATTTCTAAAAATTATAATTTAAAGTAAAACAAATTCTTTATGTAAACTGTTTTGTAAAAAACTGAAAATATTGTGTTTCGATTGCTTAGTATTTTGTTTATTTTATCAAAAAAAAAAAAAAAAAAAAAAAGAAAGTCTTAGAAAATTTAAAAAAACCCCAAAAGTGGGATTTTTTTTTTAAACCAAACCCATTAGATCTGACCCAGTTGGGTTCAACCCAGCCAACCCTGAAATTATTTCGCATGACACATTTAATTTTTTTTTTCATATATATGTATTTATATATATAAGCAAAATGCCCAAGGATAAATGAAAATTGATCCCAAAGCACATGAGAGCCTTCTACAGGGGAGCTCCTCCATGTAGGGAATGAAATATGAGAAGTTTCTGATGAAACGTTGACTATTTAGCCAAAAAACACGTTTCTAGCCCCCCAACTTCTCACAGACGAAAGCACGAATTAAATTAATAGAACGAATTAAATTAATGCAACGAATTTAATTAATGCAACGAATTTAATTAATACAAAGCATAAAAAGGAATTAAATTCATAAATAAAGTACAAAAGTAAATACATCATATAATATAAAATACATATAATATAAAATGCAAGAATATCAATAATGCAAGAATATCAATAAATACATACAAGGACAAACTTAAATAGTCAGTAGGAGGAGGAAAAATGACCTCCCCCCCTTCCTCCCCATAAAAAATATAGAGCCTGCTTCGTCTGGTAGAGGCGCTTACCAGCTCTTAAATGTTGCCCAAGATGGATTAAAAAAAAAATAATAATAAGTAAGATTGTAATCAAGAAGACAGAAATGTTTATTGAGTAGAAAACCAGGATAGGTGTTGACAGTTAATATGTTTTTAAGATATTTCAGAGCCAAATCCAAGTCTAAATGGTTATTGCAAATCATTTTAATTCTCTTAATTTGGGTAAAAATAATATTTTTTAAAACTCTATGACTTATACAGGAGAACCAATTAGTTAAATTACAAACTTTAAAGTTAAATCCTTGCCTTTTATCATAAATTCCAATAAACAAGGTTGTACTTTTTTTTTTTTTTTTAATCCAGGAAAGAAATTTTGTCTTCAGAGTCAGTACGGTTTAAGATTATATATATATATGTACAGACTTTCAATTTCACTAGTTGTTCAAAGAATTTAATGTACTTAAAAATAATATATTTTAATGCATATAAAAGCAAACGTTCATAACTCTAAGAGAGTAATTTCAAAGAAATATTTTCCACGTCCACAATCCTCTTAAAATAAAAAAAACTATGGTAAAATTCAACGAAGGTAAATATAATTCAAAACTGTGTTTTCGAAATATACCAAATATACACTTTGCTTGGAATTTTTTTAAATTTATGAAATGAAATATTTTAGCTACAAAATGTGATTTCAAAAAATACTTTTTAAAAATAAAATAAATGTTTTTCGTAAATAATTAATGAATATGTTAAAAATTATGCAAAAATAATTATTCTGAAATTCTTAAAAGATTGCTTTGTGCTTTTAAAATATTTCTTTGAATTCGATTCTTAAAAGCATTCCTTTGTATTTTTATACAATTTCTCGAAATATATACATACATGCATATATATATATAAATGTCCATTAAAATGAGAAATATGTTTTGAAATTTCGATTTAGGTTTTGAAATAATTTAAAAAACATACAATATCTTAACTGAAATTATCGATTTAATCATTTGTTACATGGAAAATAAGAATACAGTCCGTTATTATATATTTTAAATATATATCTTCATTTATATGCAGCTTTTTTTTTTTTATGAAAAGGAATTAAAAGATAATGAATACAAAAGAAAACGGAAATTATTAGTCATCAATGAAGTTTTCAGTATGAACAGAATATAATACTCTTTTGTTGAGAATCACAAAAACAGTTTACTTTTCGATTTATTATTCAATACAACAAACGATTTACTGTTAAATTTACTAGAAAATAGATAAAGCTTTATGGAAAAGAAAATTTCTTTAAAATAGGAAGTATTTTGTACTGCACTAGACAAAACATACATGTGGTATAGGAAAATAGATTTGTTTTTCTGATTTAATTTCACATGAGAAAAAATTAATATCATCCCAGTCTAAATTACTACATTTCTGTAAATAAAACTATATTAAGTGAAACTTTCAATAAAAAAAAAAAAAAAAAATTAATGCTTTACTCATTTAAAATGTTTTATTTGTATAAAACATATTTAAAGCATTAAATAGTTGATTTTCGACTTAGAAATAAATAAGAAATTATAATGCATAATATTGTTTGAAAAAAAAAAAAAAAAAAAAAAAAAAAAAAAGATATCCTTAACTGAAACAGGATTAAGGACAGTGCGTCGGCTTACAGGCTCTTGCATTGTTAAATACATTGCTCTGAAAAAAAAAAAAAAAAAAAAAAAAAAAAAAAAAAAAAAAACTTTTTCGAGATCTGATACCATTCTTGCTGATTCTTATGTAAAATGACATTCTGAATTCGAATAAGACTCCCATTTAGCCCAGTCACCCACCGTTTTCTAGATACACCACCTCCTCCCTCAATTTCCTTCCCTGTTCGATAATTTTATGACCATGAATTTGATTTGAGTAATGAAAAATAATTAATTTAACACCTAAATCAAAAAATATATAAAACTTATAACATTAATAAGAGATTAAAAAAATTATAAGATATGTAATGCATAATTTCTGTGGCAAATTGCCCCTCCCCCCCCCAAATAATAATAATAATAATAATAATAATAATAATAATAAACCCTTCTCGCAAATGTCTATGTTTTAGATTTTTCCAACTCTGTAGCCCCACAGAAGATATTTAACGGTTAAAGTAATCCTCCCCCTTCCTAAAAATCAAATTTATACCCATAAAATCACAGAAAAATTATAAAAATAGGGGACAAATCCTAAAAAACGGTGGATGATAAGGCAAAATGGGCGTCATATTCGAAATCAGAGGGCCATTTTAAATAAGAATATGCTAAAAAGGCGTAAGAGACAATTTCCGTGCCGAGCAGTAAGATTTTTAATGTTTTTAATTGCTCTGATTTTGCAGTCTTATGCTTTTCAATATGTATCTTTAATCTAGTGAATTTGGTCTTGTATTTTTGGTAATAAAATAGAAATAGCTGGTTTGTAAATAATCGAATTAAAATTAATTATCTGCATTTGAAATCATAGAGTTCTTTACAAAATTGTAAAGACAAGTAACTATGATTTTTGAGAGACCCATTGAACAAAAATTTATTATGTACTGGTGGGGTAATATCGGTATTTTTAAATTTTGCTTATGTAATGCATGTTGTGTGCATTGAATTAGCGTTAAATTTATAAAATATTTTAGTCTATTTGTTGTGAACATTTATTTCTTAATGAACTTTATCCGTGTGACGTCCTTGACATATGACCACTGTAGGGGAAAATGCAACATTATAATGTTTATATTTGTATTATATGGGAAAATGTTTATATTCTGTAGGGAAATATTTGTATCCTATAGGGAAATTCATGGGGAAAAGGAGAATCCGAAGTCACATGTCGGGTATGATTTAGCCTCGAACCCAAAAAGACGTATATTGTCTATTATCAGTTTCTATACAAAATTTAACAACATGCATAACATTATATTTCTTTTAGAAATGCTTGACTGTTTTATAGCCCTAAAAACAACTTAAGAATTAATATTTCACATAGTTTATTAGCAGAATTTATCCATAATTCACAAAGAAGAAGTTATGAAGTACAGAGATTTAAACACAAATAAGAAAATTTAGAATTTTTTATTTTAAAGAATTTTTTTCTATGGTGGGGCCCTGAGCTTTAGATTTCATTTATTGTAGCTCAGTGATAGTGGGAAAAAATGGGTATGAGTTAGACATAGTAATTTATTCTAATTTTTTTCAATAGGAGTTAAAATTAACTGCAAACAATAAAATAATTATCTTTTGTCTACCTCCAAGTACATCTCCTGCTATATAACCTTTAAATGTTGGGAGGTTGCCCCAGTAATGTATTCCTGAAGAATAATTATAAAAAAAAAAAATTACAGAAAGAGACATCTTCAGAAAATGTCAAAAATTATATTTCCTTGTCCGCTTGAAAAACGTCATGTAAGTTTGAAAAGTAACTATATGATTAAAATTTTAAAGGTAAAGGATATGATTATGTTAACATGGAACTACTGAAAACGAAATCATGTTAACACAGAAAGACCGAAACAAAACTGTAAACTAAGTAATAGAATTTTCAGTCAGAATATCAATGCGAACTGAAGAAGCACATGTATCTAATTTAAAGTATTCTACTTCTGCCATATCACCACCTTAGTCACAAGAAAGAAAAAAAAAGTTAAGTAAGAAGAAGAAGAAGAAGATGGCAGCATAAAGAGAAATTGAAGCGATAAATGAAGCTGTTGTAGTAAAACGTTTTTAAACGCAAAATATCACTACAGATTCAGGAAAAAAAAAAGTTTTGTATTTCAATATATGAAAGAATAGAAATTAGAAGAAAAAAAAGAAAGAAAAAGAAAGAAAGAAAGAAATCTATTTAGATTAAAACTGAATTATGTGGGTGCTGCATTCTAGTTAATCTTCAACTTGAATTTTCCGAAAATGTTGCTAATGTAAATGAATAATTTTAAAATATGTAGTTCAATGAAAAAAAATAATGGTCAGATTACTGAAAGAAATTGTACGATTCTAATTTTGTTTTTAGTAATTTCCCCCTTTCCACGGCAAAATTCACCACAACCGTGACGTAAAATGAGTTTTAAAAAGTGATAAATATTTAAATATGTAAATATTTTAAAATGTGAGTGAAAACCTTTTAAAAGTGATAATTGTAAGTCCATAGCATAAATGCACCAGAAATTTTTATATGTTTAATGTATTTTTTAGAAAAAATAAGTAATGAATGTTAAAAATCGATATTTCAAACTATGTTACCCCAACAGACCTTATACCTATAAATGTACTCTCTCTTAAACAAATAAATATTCGATCAGAAATTGTGTAAAACATCATTTATTTACAGTATATCACGCATTTACAATTAACTTTTTAATATTTGTGTATTTTTGTAAGAACAATGTTCTATTACATAGTATTCTTACAGTAATTATTTTTAATGTTATGCATGCTGTCAATTGTTTTATTATTTATTTTTTTTCAGGGTAAATTTACTTATTTACTTATTTTTTTTTTTTATTGCAATTACACTGTAAATATTTTTCGTAAAATAATTGTTTATTAACCTCTTATCTTACTATCACTTTACCCTTTACATAGAATACTGTCTAAACACCATACATTTGCAGTGATTTCTTTACACGATGCTTAGAAAACCTGCCTTTAAGCCATTTAAACGGAGTATGGCCAATTAAACAAATTTTACTTCCATACTATATTCGCCGAGAACTGATAGCGGAAGTAAATAAAGCAGCGTGACTCTTGGTGATACAGTTGAATGACTGGCGTTGGATTGAAGACAAACGGTGTCTCTCTGACAAGTAAACGACTTCTTTTTTCGTTTATTTCGTACCGGTGTTTTCCTTTATTTTGGCGTATAATGATAATAATGGAAAACGAAAGCATGGGGTAAAGTTCTCGGAAGAAAAGATAAATGCAGTGAACCCAGAGAATAATTTTTATCCAGCTGTCACAAACTATACTCACTTACAAGGCAGAGAAAGCCAACTTTCGGTACATATAAACAGAATCGCCCGTTCAGCGAGAAAACGTAAATGTGGCAAGCTTTGGTGATAAAACAGCAACCCTTTATGTTTACTTTTGCTATTAGTTCTCCGCGAACAGACTATAGTTTGACTGTTTGGCAACATGCCATGTTGTTGCTTTATTTAGTTTCGACTTCTGCCTTCTCCTCGTTCACGGACATTTTCAAACAATTTAATGGTGCATTGAATTCAGCATTTCTGTAAAAAAAAAAAAAAAAAAAAAAAAAAGGGGTTTTGCTGAAGATTTATCTAATAAAGGAATACAAGGATTTTTTTTTTTTTTTTTTTTTTTTTTTTTTTTTAGGGTAAGCGGTACGATTAGCATATTTTTTAGAGGTCCCTGTTCTACAGTTTCCCGTATTTTGTACCAGAATTAGTGCATAATTTGGTTTTGTGATCACGGTTTTTTAAATATTAAAGCGTCATTGAAAATTAAAAGTTAATTGGTGATGAATATATGAACTTTAATAGAAATGTCAATGGTGAAGATCAGACAATTCACATTTTAGATTAATGAAGGAACTATAGGTGAAATAAGAATTATAATCATAGGTTAATTTGAGCCATATATTTTTATACTAATATGTTGAGACCATTGTAAATCTTTCTTGTGTTTTTCCCAATATAAAAATAAAAAGATAAAGATAACAACAACAACTAGTATTTTACAATAATATATTCTTCATATAGAGAGTTGTCTCCTATAACACTGCTATTTGGCCACTTTTTCACTCTGATGCAAGAATAAGTCAATTAACTAAATGCATAATAAAAATTAAATCACCTCTTAAAATAGGCTGATGTACTACTTTTTTACAACACTATTGATATATTATTGAAGATATTTCTTCAAAAAGAATTTTTATGTTTTGTTTCTAAACTGTAAAACATAAAAAATCTGAAAATCAAATATTTAGATAATAAATTAGACTAGTTTTAACTATATTACTAAGTAAATATCGTAAATGCATTTTATAGCTAAATATGAAACTTGCCTTAGAGCATTTATTGGGAAATTTCATTACCGATATTGTTTAGAAGGACCTTTGTTTCACGAAACACTTTCATTTTTTTTTTTAATTTCTTAATAATTATATTATGTCAATAAATAAAATCACAGTTCATTGCTCTAGGCAAGATTTCAGAATTATTAATTAAAATTTATTAAGACATTAATTAGTTTACTTGTTAAAAATTTCTCAAAGGCGTAATTAAAATTAATTCACCGCATTCTTTGTCTAATTTTATTTTTTAAATATTTAATTATCAATACTTACTTTTAAACAGAATATTTGAAGTATTTCAAAGCAATATAATGTTTTAAATCGAAATAAAATGCAGCTTATTGTCAACGAAATTTTTGTAATATACACAAGACTGTTTATATAATGTTTTTACTGTAGACTAAGAATTAGATTTTTTCGTTTATATAAATTGATATCAAAGTTTTGATTTATAAACATAAGAATTAAATTTTGCTCGTGTATTAATAATTGAGTTTTGTTTGGTTATCATAAGTATATTAAAGAGGTAGTGCATTAATGTATCAATATTTTAAATGAAGTTTTAAATTAAAAAATAATGTACTCAAATCAATGCGTAAATTGAATAAAGCTTTTTTATAATATTATTATTTCTTTGTCTTTTATTGAAGTACCATTCATATTACTAAATCTAAATTGTAAAATTATTTCTCTAAATTGCATATTATCATAATAATTATATAATATTTTCTTAATATTGTACTTATTTATATATATATTTAAAAAAGATTTTATATTTTGAATTATGTAATAATTACTGAAATCTCAATGGAAAAATTTTAAGTTCTATAAATATTTTACATATTAATATAACAGTTATGTCATTTTATACTAATTTGGAAAAAAAAAAAAATTTTAATATATGTTGCTTTTGAATAACATATTTCATAATATATTTTCTTTATTCAATTATTTTCTTTATTTTTCTTTCAATTATTTTCTTTAACATATCAACACTTGGTAATTTTAGATTTCTAAGTATTTTCACATATATGACATATTTTTCGCAGACACATAGACTGAGAATATATATATATATATATATATATATATATATATATATATATAATAATCATATTTGTAAACAGATTGAAGTGGTTTTAAGTACTATATATGCTAAACAAAATATATACTTCAAAAATATAAAGCCAAAAAAATATGATTGTGTTGCACTGAACTTTAGACACATTCGGTAGTTTTCTGAAAGATTTCTGAAAGATAGTTATAGGCAGTCGTAAAATGAAAATGGTTTAAACAGAGTATTTCTCTCTCCTTTATATATATATATATATATATACAAAGTTTTTAAATGTATTCCGGAATGTTGTTAGTTCCGCTCCCCCCCCCTTTCCTTTATAGAGTTTATTATTATTATATTTAATCATAGCTATATATTGAATAAATTTTTCTACAAAGATTACGGTGTGAAAAAAGTGTGGGCTAACAATTTTCCAGACGAAATTAAAAAACTTGGCAGCTATATATATAATTGCTAATAAGCAGCGATTAGACGGTTTGCACATTTATTTATATTTAATTTATTGACATTTCCAGAAAAAGTTTATTAATCTTGAAAAAAAAAAATATCTGTTTGAACTATGCATTTTATTGGTTTACCAAAAAAAAAAAAAAATAATAATAATAATAATAATAATAATAAAGAGAAATAATGTACTAGATTCAAAATAGCACATTAAATCATTTGCAATCGTTGCAATTATTATTATTATTTTAATCGATTTAACTGAAAATTTTATAATTTCTCTTAAAGTAAACTATAAATGAGGGATTTGTGAAAATGTAATTTGAATTTACAAAAAATAATTAATATCGATTTCTAAATTTTAATAATAAAACAAACTGCATTTTAAATTTAGGATAGAAAAAAGGTGTATCTAATTTTACGTAGTGTAATCGTGATGTAGAAATTAGTAATTACATATGAGGTTATTATTTTTGAGGGGGGGGGGGGGTAATCCTAATTTGAAGTTCTCTGACAAGTCCTTTGAAAAAAATGTATCAGTACATAAAGAATAATTATTAAAAGAATGATATTATTAACCAGTTATAAAAATATATTTGAAAATGCATATCTAGCCTTTTTCATGAAATTCCATGAAAACCTTCCTGTTTAAATTAAGTGAAACAGATCTGCAATAAACAAATAAAAAATAAAGAAATTTAATTTAATTTTTTTTATATATATTTTAATCTTCACAAATCTATTTTAAATAACTTTATCAAATTATTTATCCAATATTTCCCAATAGATACAGAAGAAATACTTACTTCAGAGAGAAAAACATATATAGAAAAAATTTAGATATCAATACAAATAATGAATTTCTAAAACTATTGTTTTTTATACACAAATATACATATTTTTAAAAAAGTGAAAGAAATTCCAAAATAAGGTTTACATTTCGATATTTCATATATTATTGTTATCTAAAAAGAAACTCATTTAAAAATTTTCATATTACTACGAAATCCAAAATTTGGATTTTTTTTTTTTTTTTTTTTTTTTGTGAATTATATATGCAAATTTCAGTATTTCATAATATATATATATAGCTAAAATAATTTCCCATAACTTTTAATGTATATTAACATTCCTTAATATGTTATAAATATTTTAGTAAAAATGCTAAATTTTATTCATTTTCATGTAGTCATAAAATATTCTGTAGATAGTGAAGGAATCAAAAATGTTTTCGACGCAGGTATTATTGATAACAGATAAAAATATTTTCAGGAAACTTGCTTTCCAGGCCATGTCATACAAAAGTGCTCAGTAAATAACTCTTTTCAAAATTTGAAATATTTAGAGTGACGTATGTTGCATTTCAAAGTATTTTTATCAAAATATAATTATTGAAAGTAAATATTACAAATATTAATCTGAAGGGAAGATAAATTAACATTAAGCATGAATTTAATGTGACATGTTTTATATAAACATAATTTGCGAATTATGATTTATTTAAATATAGCATGAAAAAAAAAATATATATATATAAATATATAGAAGAAAAATTAATATTGAATTTAAATAATCTAATTCTCACTAAATGCAATCCATTACGAAAAAAAAAAAAAAAAACATGCTGCACGAAAAGATTTTTAAACATTTACTAACTGACTAACTGACCTTTAGATCAGTCAACCTTCTAATACGTTTTACATGTGTAATGACGCCTGAAAATACTTTTGAGGAAGAAAACACTACCGTTCTATAAAATCATATCTTTAATTCATTTTTCACTGCTTTGGGTGTTTCTCATACATTTGATACGCTGAAATATGAAATGTTACTCTTTTCTTCCTAAAACATAAAGGTTTTTACAAAAAAGATGAAGATCAGAAGAATATACACTGTTGCTAAAACTGAATTGGAACTTTTTATGTACAAAATACACTAAAACAGGATAGTATTTGCACATTATCTTTTAAATGTCTCAGTTTATTTACATCAAAGTTCTGATTATTTTTATTTATTTATTTATGTTATTTTATTTTTTATTTTTTGTGTACAATTTGAGGGTAATATCTATGAAGCATCCAAAAATAATCTACTAGCATGTTGACATTTCATCGGCCCTGATGCGACCTATTAATGAAAACATTTATGAAAACATTTATGACACTCCGGTATGAAATCTTCGTTAAAATAACGGGGATCTGGATCTTGTGATATCCTTTTCTGAATCAGTATCCAGAAGTTCATCAGAAAAACGTATCTTGAAGACACAAAATTCATCACACAGTTGGATAATACTTACAGCTTTAATTATTTTTAAAAACTATACATTAAATAACTTTTTGCAGTCCTGTATATTGTTCAGAAGTACCAGTTGTGCAATATAAGAGTAATATATATATATATATATATATATATATATATATATATATATATATATATATATATATATATATATATATATATATGATAATCTGGAAGGTTGAAACTAATCAATGCTTTTTTTAACATTATTATATGGGAAGTATGAATCCCTAAATTTCCTATTGAAGCCATACCACTTTTAAATTGAAGAGTATGGTTGAAAACATAGGCTAGAGTGCAAAACTTGCACAACATCCCCCATGGATCGAAATATGACGCTAACAGTTTTAGCTATTTCTATAAATTCCAACAAAACTGAAACCGCAGCAATAAAAGGGGTGCAGTGGGTAGCGGGTATGGTTCGTGCATAAGGGGTGCTGAGGTTGTGTCCTGACAAGGGCGTTTTGTATTTTAATTTTTTATATTTAACTGGAATTTTTTTTTTTTTATTTAACTGAATATCTATTTTTTAATATATTACTTTCTTATATACTTAATTATTACAGGAAAAACATAGAGCAAAAATTAAGCAAATTGTCGACAAAAGAATGAGTTAGATTTTAATGTTGAAATTTCTTAAGGATTTTTTTTTTTTTTACATGCCGCGTAATTAATTTAAAGATCCTGTTTTTTTACCCATACTCCAAGAGACATTTTTGTGGAAAACCTTTTATGATCTCACAGTCTTAGTAAATTATATGTTAGAGTTACAAGCCTGTAAGGAGTTTTTACAAAACGAACGTTTGCAACGTGACAGAAGTAGCTGGATCAAATTAATTACACGGCATGTGAAAAACCCCATATGAAATGTCAACTCTGAAAAATACCTAAAATCTAGCTTGCTTGTTTGTCGAAAATTTCCTTAATTTTTATATCGAATGAACTTTTGAATAAAGTTGCCGAATATATCTAGCTATTAACCTATGTTTAAAATTTATATATATATATATCGTTCCCGCTTGCTCAGTGAAAACGTTTTTCATAATAAAGCTCATATTTCTTGAGATATTTAAGATATCTGAATTCAAATTGCAGTATATTGTTTAAAAAATGTTTCTTTTGAATTTAAGTGGGAATAATTTTCGCTTTAAACCCTGTGAAAAAAAAAATGAAAAAAAAAAAAATGCTGATTTTTTTTTTTTTTTTTTTTGGGGGGGGGGGGAGGGGGAGTGAGCTTTAAAATAAATGCTTATATCTCCGTTATTTAACGTTCTATAGTCACACATATTCATTCACAAATTATACTTGTTCTATATCTATAGTAACATATCCCAAAGTTACAGATCATTTCCTTTACTTGATAATACTACGTGATCGCAAACAATATTGATTTTGCTCAATTTGTGTCCGACCCTCTAATTATTGCTGTAACCTTATCTTCACTGAAAAATATAAGGAAGACCCCGTTCTTTACGTATCCAGTGTTTACAAGTATTTCATCTAGAGGTAAGTTTTTAAATTGACAAAAAAAAAAAAAAACAATCTTTTGTAAATGTTGCTAAAGTTTTGAGCAGGAGTGTATTTGGAAGATCTTAGTATTCTCCCCTTAAAAGATAAAATAAAAACAAGATAAGGATTCATGAGTTGTCTTCATAAAATCCTTTAGACATTACCTACGAATTATAATGTGGAACGACGACGGAGAAGCTATAAACCAGTCGTTATATTAGCGTCTGTCTCTGCTAGATCTATCCCTAATAGTTTCTTTCACCTGATCAAGTAATTTTTTTTTTGTATTATTTATAAAACTTAAGAATTTTTTAGACTTAGTATAATGACAGACAAGGACCACTGTGATTTCTTAAAACATTCATTAAAAGGGAATGCAAAGTTGTGATTCGAGACAGTTGCATCTGATACTCCTGGCCAAAACTTAACTTATGATATTATAAAGCGTGGGATTAAAGAAAATTTTGCAAATTTCAGCTGCCGGGGCTAAATTAACCGAAGAATTATACAGTCACAAAATGTCACTTTATGTTAAGCACAGAACTTTTCTTCTCAGAAAATGAGATGTAATCAATCAATTTTAATTAAATGCATCTTTTGCTGCTATTTAGATATCATTACTCCCCTATTCACAATTCAAATCAAAGACTATGTTAAACTTTGCAATTAATGAGGATTTACTTCAAACGCTGTCCATGAACATGCAGACATCCTGTTAATGTAGAAAAGAACTATTCTAAGTTGGAGTTCAGTTTGCCCGCCTCTAAACGTCAATCATGATTATATTCGACCACACAAAGTTCGTCCATTCTCCGCTCCAAAAAGTAATGTAATTTTTTTTACAAACTCAGTAGAGAAATTTTAGAAAAACTAAACGTTTTTAAGAAATGGAAGGAATTCAATAACATCTGACATCGCCAGTTAAACTCCATTTGCGTCAATAAAATTTGTGTCAGTCCAGTAGACTTACCTAAATTAAACATTATTTAACATAATGTTTTGACTCCTCCAAATTTCGACACAAAATTAGATTTTTTTTTAACCATTAAGCAAGACAAATTTAAACGTAACTACGGCCCAAGGATAATCTTTTATAAATAAAAGAAAAGAGTATTTAAAAATTTAAATTCGCCAGCTTGAAACTGCATGGTCCTAATTATTTTTATTTATTCATTTTTATTTGTAATTGTCTCCCTGAAGTATCCTTGTATAAATGGTTGTGGCTTTATGTGAGAAAAAAAGGTGATACTTATTTTTTTCTACAAAATATTTACATAATGATGAGTCTAAGTTCTAAACCTATCGATTCGACAGAGTTAACAATTATTTTGGAGGAAGGCAACCTCAATAAAAAAGAAAAGTTAGATATTTTCAGTTTTTTACGCTTTCTTCAGTTTCTTTAATGATCTATTTCAAAATACTCCTGGTCTTATACATATAGTGTCATGAAATTCATATTATTAATCATGATCCTGGTTTAGTAAGCCATATCGATATGAATGGGCTGAACAGGTAATAACAGACTGACATATTGTTAAAATGCTAAAAGAATGGATTATTGTGCTGTTGACGTCATCGTTTGCATCACTATTAGTTATAAATAGAATAAAATGTAATAAACCAGTTTTTGGTTCAGACGGGTGGAGATTTGCAATTGATTATCGCAAATTAAATGATCTTATTAATTGCCCTCGGCATCAAATTCCTATCACAGATGGTTTGCTAAAAACTAATCAAAAACATAACTAGTATGAAATCAATAGAACGTATGTCCCCCTTAGACTTAACTTTTGGTTATTTTTAAATTTCTATGAAAACTGAAAATTTTGCTAAAAGGATAGTTATTACAAAGCAAAAGACATTCAAATTTAAAAGAATGTCTTTTGGTTGGTTCAGGACTGTTGCTGTTTTCCAAAAAGCTATGCCTGGTATGGAAAGTTTATACCTCATTTCTCTCATATTTGCGAACCACGTTTAAATTAAAGAGAGAAAGAAATAAATTAGTTTGGTTTTAAAGAGCTCAAGATGCTTTTGAGGAACAAAAAAACTACTCTGAAATTCCCCCAGCCTCACATGTTTCAGCTCATCCGAACTACGATAGACAATTCCAATACTGCTAAAAGAAATTATGCTATAATCGAAAGAGAATGTATAGAAGGGCTTGTGGGGTGGGCTATAAAATGTTTAGACTGTATTTCAATCAAATGCCAGAAACTGTAATAGCAGACAGTGCAGCATTTACCCGATAAACTAACGGGGAAAATATCTCAGCTCGAATGATACGACTGGCGTTAAAATTTGCGGAATATAATATAAAACTAGATCATAGACCAGGATCCGAAAATATAGTAGTTGATTTTCTTTATAGAACGTCTCCTAATGACTCTGTTTCTGTAAATAAGGCGGTTAAATCAATCGAATTTTCTCAAACTGATAATTCTAATGTAAATATTGCTGTAGCATGTATCCTAATGCAAGTTTTAAACTCACGTGAACAATTGATTTGTGAACAATGTAAAGATTTAGAATCTGGAAAATTATACATGTATTTCGAGGATTCTTATTCAGTTTCCACATTGGAATCGGCTACAGCAATTAATTGGTCCCAATAGTCTTATTTACTAGTTGACCTTTTTTTTTTTTTTATTCTAAATTATCATCTAACGGTGAATTATGAGTTGTAAGTTGACCAGTTAGGGTTTTTTTTTTTCATTTATTAGTTAACACTCGAAATTAATCATGTCTTTCTTATCGGCCTCAAGCCAATCATACTGAAAGAGTAAACCGTACAATAATATAAATGATGTCGACTTACATAGGTCGAAATCATGAAAATTGGGATCAGGTCATCCATCATTTTGGTTAAGCTTTACGAATGTCAGCCAGTGATGCTACGCGAAAAACCCTGCTGAATTAATTTTGGGATGAAAAATTTTAGCCTCATTTAAAAAATTAATTATGGCGCGTAAAATGTACCGAGCTATAGGAAAAAGAATATAGAATAATAGCAGAGGTGCAAAAGAACTTAACAAAAGTGCAAAAACAGCCCTCTATAATAATCTTCGCCGACAAACTTTAGATACAAAAATTGGGAATGAAATTTATTAGAAACTGATTTTCTAAGTTCAAGGAAACATAAACATATAGGAACGTTTGGGCCAAAATTTATCGCACCCTTCAAAGTTTTTAAAATCGAGAACAATAATTTAATTTTTTTAAATGTTAACTTTTTATTCAAAGATTCACTTCATGTCATAAATGGATGAGGTGTTAGAAGGTGATAGGGGCGATGCCAATTTTACATGTATGGATATCTAATGTTTTGAGTGAATTAAGATATTTTTGAATAGAATACGTCTTAGATTTTTAGTCGACTTATTATAAAAAGCTGCTTGTTGGATGAAGGCTATATTTCGGTCATGGTTTTAGATGAGATTGCTTTAGATTTTAAAGTTTTATTTTGGGTCCATTTAGAATTCTCATGAAAACTTTTGTTTTGTTGTAGGGCGTTGAAATGTATTGAGAGCTTACACGGTCTTTTTTGGTGAGTCTAATTCACCAGTTGGATCCAGCGTTAGGTGGAAATAATCTCGGTGACAGTGTCAAGTTGAGTATAGAAGTTTTGGGTTTAAGAAGTAAAGGTCACTAGTCGGATTCAGCGTTAGATGGATATGGCTATTGTGAAAATGTCAGGGTAAATATTGAAGTTGAGGTAAAAGAAGGTTGCCACCTAATCGGAGATAATTTGTCCTTCGGTTTCAGAGGAGATCTAAAACAAGTTGTTGTGAAATTTGATGTTCAGTCGAATATATGTATTTTTAGGATAAGTATTTTATGAAAATTAAGTGGAATCGCTCTTTATCTATGTACTTAAAATTGACACTACCGAATGTTCGGGTGATCTTGACCGTATGCTTTTACGAGTGCTTTTGGAATTTCATGTTCATAATGACGCTGAAAATAAATCTTCCAGACGCCGCAAAGTAACTCCAAGTGGTGCCATAATTTTAATTATCGACTCTGAGGATAGAAATTTTGTTTATAATAAGTATATATTTGTGAACGTCTTAATGGTTTCCCCCGTAAAAATTAAAGACACACACACAGACACACACACACACACACACACATATATATATATATATATATATACATACATATATATATTAGGTTTATGAATTACAATCATTACATTATTCAGGTAGTAGCTACAAATTACAATGCAGAAAATCAGCCATTGAACAGTATCTCCTATTTATGCGCTATCATACATTTACCCTGTAAGGACAAATTGCATTAAATATCTTTTTTAAATTAAATTACTGCTGATATATTAAAATAAAGTGTAGCAAGATACTAACAGCGGAAATGCTTAAAATACGAAGTCAAAATTGTTTGTGAAGCGTTTAATAATATATATATATTATTTCTATTCCTTTGAATTGTGTGTAAACTTTCGTAGATTTACCTTACACGTTAAAACATTCTTATACTAACTTGAATTAATTCTCAAATTTATATCTTAAGCTTTTCTATCTTTTAATTGCATTTAAAAATTCAAGATGAAATATCGTACACACACTTTCTCCAAATTCAAATTTTCAATTAAAACTAAACTACGCATTTCTTTCCATATCCCAGGCATATTTGAATGTAACTGTGCTGTGATACACCTACGAGTGTTTACTAAAGAGTGTATTTTTCTATATTTTCTTCATTTTTTTAAATTGATCGGCGCACTATATTTAATCCCATAATTTAAAGATTTTTATATCACACAAGGATTTGTGTTCTTGATAGTGGTCAATCGAAGTATACATATCGAATCCTTTCTAACATTTCTATAACTCCCCTTTTCGATTAATATATATATATATATATATATATCGTGTTTTAACGTTGTTTCATCTCTAAAAAATGTATTTATAAATGATTAACTGCAAATGAAAACGTCTCTGGCGTTTTAACATGCAAACAAAAATATTACCATTTTAAATTATCAGTAAGAGATTTAACCTGTCACTCTTTCTAATATAACATTCGTTTTTTTTTTTCACTTCTTTAGTTTGTGATTTGATATTTTAATTTTTTAATTACGTTGTGGGAGCGCGTTGTATATTTATTTTCACAATTTTGTCCTATTTTCGCTACTTCTACTTTTTTACTTCCTTATACAAAATATGAGGATGTATTGTAATCCCAATTTGCGAAACTGATATTTTATCTCGCATAGTTCAGAAGCGAACATTCCTAGATTATTCTAAATTTATATTTGTGACTGTCAGGTCATCTGGTTGTAAACCTTCAACTTTGGTCTTGACACGAGCTCCCATTTTAGAGGTGTCTGTAGGTACGTGTGTGTTCGTGTGTTGTTATCTCGCATAACGCAAAAATGATTGGACGTAGGACGTTGAAAATTGGTATGTAGGTTTGTTATCACATCTAGTTGTGTACTTTCCTTTTTGGACTTTCTGTGATTTTTGAAGATATTGAAAAAAAAAATATTTTTTAATGACCAAAAAGACGAAGTTTTTAGCCATTATATATGACCTAACATCACAGATAATTCAAAAGTAGTTAATGATAGAGCTCGTAATGATAATTGTATGAAAGTTGCTCACACTTTTTGTATGTTGAAAGAAATTTTTAAAGACATAAACAGTTCTAGTAGATGAATGCACTTTATTTATTGAATATTCAGGAAGCAGTTGATTTTTTTTTTTTTTTTTTTTTTTTTTTTTTTTTTGTAACACCAAAAATAATAATCAATTAATATTCTCGAAACAATCCAGAAATCAAATATATATTGTTAAGTACACTTCAAAGCACATTTGGGTGTATTAACTTTTAATGTTATTCTGTTATAAAGTCACACTATACTGGTCATCATTTTGAGACCATATAAATTGTAATTATAAAGTGAAAAATAAAACAAAATAAACTCCATATGCATGTATACATTCATATATATATATATATATATGTAAATAGTACTATAAATATTAAACAGGAGTCTACGGATATTAAAAATTCAGAAGAAAAAACTAAATATTTAGGGATTTTCATATTATGTTTCAATTGATTTACTTAAATTTCCTGTACTGATTTATTTATCATTCCTAACACATAACCAACGTTGTTAATTCAAGCAGCACACAGTTATTTGAAGCGAATTATAGCTTTATTTGCATTCATTTCCTTTCTTTGCGCAAATCGGCAAACCATTGATTGTATTTGTTACCTCAAATTTCTCTATTTGCATTCAAACTGCAAAGATTTATTTAGCTTTTGTTTATTCATTGGAAAATCACTTTTATACTGCATTTCATTTAGAATTCAATAGAGTTACATCTAAAATTACAAATTTCTTTTTACTGAAGTCAATGAAGGAACTTAAAATATTTCGATTTGTGCATATATACATCTTTATTAATCTATCAAAATCCCATTCACGTAAAATTTGTATTCTTTTATGGTCGTATAATAAACTAAAAAATAAATTTCAAAACACCAGTTTTTGTAAATATATATTTACATATAAAAGAAATAGACAGAAAGGGAGGATTTAAAGTGTTTTATTTGGAAAAAGATGTAATTAGTTCCACACTTTATTTACGTTTGCAACATATATTCTCTAAAATTTATGGATTTAATGATTTCTTATGGATTGGTCATCAGTATTTTCTTAAATGGTTAACAATCCAATATTAGTTTGTTTTTAGTTCATTTGATTTCTTCTCTCTCTCTCTCTCTCCTTTTATTTTTTATTTTATTATTATTATTATTATTATTATTTTGTTAGCATGTAGATCGTTTTTGTAACGTGGGCAGAGAACGAATTGACATTTTACTAGAAATCTCTTTAAATATTATCTTACTTTCCAATGTAGTATTCAATGAAAACAACCCGGGAAAATTTTCTGAGTAGTAACCAAAATATAAGAATTAACTACTGGAAATTATTTTTTTGTCTAATTTTCTAAAGCGTATATTAATTGCAATAATAGTTTTAAATTGAAATTTTGGTAGTAATTGACAATTTACATACAGCAAATGACCACAGTCACATTAGCAATTGACAATTTGAATATTGCATGTTTGACATTGCTTTAATTAGGCCCTGATAGTAAAAATATATTTTAATGTAAGTTTATAAAATTAGTAATATGTACTAATAATTAACTACGATTGATTTATAATTATACCTTTCATGCAACCCTTTAGCCGTGACCCTCGGTAATTGCCTATTACGCAGCTGTAGTGCTACATTAAACCCATTTATCCTTTAGTCCTTCTATGCAGAAAGGTATAATCTGTTTAACTTAAACAGATACCAAAAATAAATAAATGCACGCGTTATTTCGCGACATATATGTATGTGTTACTGTTGGAGTCTTCCTCATTCTTTTACTTTTGTTAGCATTTCCCTACCTCTTATTTTGTTACCTTGGCGGCATTCTCTTATTTTTGTGGGTATTTCATTGTTGTATGATTTTAAAGTAGATGTTATTACCATACACGCCGGAGTACGTAAAGAAGAGGGTAGTAGGAGTGTTTTATCGTTTAACGACATTATTTGGTTGTTGAATAGAGTAAGGTCGGCTAGGTTAGTTAATTTTAACACATTTTTGTATGGCTGAAAAAAGTTGCCATTTCTGCAGGAAAAGCACAAAAAATGGAATACAATGCAAACCTGTTCGTTTAACTCTAGTAGCAATTTACCTTGATCGATTTAATTCCTCTTTTGACTGTTTAGTCCAAGAACGACAACCTTTTCCCTGAAGATAATTCTAATGTTGATGGCAACTATATCATTGTTTGTTTTTTAAAGAAATTTCAAATAAAGCACTTTTAATATCAAATCTAAATACGCTATTAAATTCGAATGCTATAATCTTTCGCAAGCTCCTGTAGAAAACTGTTTAATTGCGTGAGTAAAAAATTCTATTCCTGTATGCGCAATTTCAGCCTAAGTAGGTCATCTACCGCCAGCACCAGATGGCCTTGTCATCGATCAGTGACGTAACCATAACGTAATCATGAAGTAACTACTATGAACTACGCTGCCCATTGCTCCATTGGCGCGACTATGCTTATTCTGGAAAGTTTTCATGCGGATTATAATGCAGGAGTTTGGTGTAAATGACGCGACAAGCTTGCGACTATATGCTAGAGATCTAATCTCTCACATTCCAGGCAATATATATATATATATATATATATATTTTTTATTTATTTTTTTATTTATATATTTAGTGGAGGGGAGGGATTTTTATTTTCGTAATTGAGCAAACTCTTAGCCAAAAGAGTTCTGCATTAATTAGATGAAATTATCGCAATACCATAACACATTGATAATCCCTGAAAAGACAAATGTTCAAAATAAGACACATAAAATACAAGATTACTTTTAGAACAACCTTCCCTGCGCATTGCAACAATCGAATATTTTTCAATATAGATGACAGGAAATGCTTAGATACTGTTGAGGAGTTTTTCCTCAACTGTATTAATTTAGGAAATAAAAAGAGAATTTAATAAAGTAATGTAAAAAATAAAGAAATCCCTAGAATAAAATCTACTCAGTCTGCGAAAAAGAAAAAAAAAAAAAAAAAAAAAAAGAGGATAGCATTTCCTTTACCGCATTGGAGAAAAATATAACATTTCACGTCTTTAGTGACTCGCTACGTGAAAGGCTGACCTTGGGCTGACAGGGATCTTGTCCTCCCCTCGCGCAACAGAAAGGGAAAAACCAAGAGAATAATGACAGAGTATGATAGTTGCGTATTTGATAGTGTTTCGTGTGAATTAGAAGCCCCTTTCGGAAGAAGTTTGGTTTGTGGCAACAGAAAGAAGGCAGGAAAAAAGAGACGCGGGGAAGGCACGCGCTCTTCTCTGAGGTCAGGATGACGCTAGCTGTAATGTAGGAAGCCGAAGATTTCAGGACGTGCGGGGCCCAGTCCAGGCCCCGGGCAATTGGAAAATTGTTCATGGAACCTCTTAGTTATACAAGCAAAGGGTCATGGAAAAATTGTTGGAAAAATGTGATTATTGTGATCGCCGGAGTCTCTTCATTATGAAACATAGCTTCTAAAAATGACGAGCGTTAGGCAAGAGGCCTAGATTTTAGAGAATGGAGATTATGCTGAAAGATTTGATGCTGGAGCTCCCGTATAATTAGCTGCTGTGCTGGATTAATTAGCTGCTGAATTACTTGAAGTAACTAGACATGCTGCTCGAAATAACAAAAGAAAAACTCGTATTATCCCTCGTCATTTGCAACTGGCTATTCGTAATGACGATGAAGTGTGATGATGGGCAGAAATTTACATGCTGGTCTAACCAATGCCTCAAAGTGTTTTTCCGATTTTACTTCGCGGTACTTCGAGCTCAAAATCTCATAGGATCACCAGCGGGACTGCTGTCCTTTCTATTTAAGATGAAAATTTAAGTAACTACTCTAGCTAATATTGAAATTCGCACACCGTACGAAGTTGTCTCCTATGCCACGATTACAAGAGCCCGTTTTGAAGGCTTATTTATTGATAGATGTTGGTGTTTAAAGAAAAATAAAGAGTACAGAAGTGTTGCTAAAGTACTCAATCTGGAAAGTGTGTTAGCTGACCACCAGCTATCCACCTGGAATTTCCTACGTAAGTGAAACAGAGGTAACATGTATCATTTCCTTCTTAAATTTTATAATGCATGGTATTCGCTTTTTGAAAGGTGTATTGTTTTTAGGTCAAATCCTAAATTTTTTTAAAGAGACTGCTATTTTGTTTAATAAAGTTGTGGTGGTGAACTCAACACCAAAGAGACAAGATTGTGTTAAAGAATTAGTAATTTTTTATGTAAATTAAGAAGGTGATTAATGTAATAGTTGGATGTCAAGTGAATCAAAGTTAATCTAAAGAAATAAAAAAGTAGAATAATTTCATTGAATCCTTATTAAGTCTTTGATTTTCTTTTTTTGTTGAAATATTTGTATATATTTTTTTAGTAATTACCTGACAGTTTAGTTCACAGTTGTTCAGTTTGGTTTAATTCTTTAATTAACAATTTTGTATTTATTAGATATTTGTGAGAAGCTATTAATTGATTTAAAAACTGGCTAGAAAACAAATTGTATGAAAATTTAATGAGATAGGTATATAAATTACCTAAACTCTTAATTTTGGCAAAATGTTTAAATGAACAACTGTGACCATTTAAATTCCTTTTTTTTGTTGGTTATCATTTGGCTGATAACTGTCAGATTTAAAAAAAAAAAAAAAAAGAAAAAGTTATATATATATTTACGTGTTTTATTTTATGGGCAATTTAGTACCCTGCTGTGAGAGAAGTGTTTGACTAAAAGACTTAAAAGAGGTAAAAAAAAAAAGGGAAGTGAATTAAAAGTTAGCTTTATTTATTTAAGTCTTAGTATTTAAGAAAAAATTATGAGCATTGTTGTATAACAGGATCTATTTTATATGTTAGGGCTGACTTCCTATTACTCACAGCAGGATACATGACTAATTTTTAATTTGGTTTATTTTTTTGGGGGGTGGCAAATTGCCCAGTGTGTACTTTTTTTTATTTCTTATTTCTATTTATTTATTATCATGGAGTATATTTTAAAAGATTGTCTATGAGAGTCTCTGTCTATGCATAATGATTTTATATAAAGTTTAATGATGGGTAGTGCTGGACAGAGGCTGCCATAGACCATAATGTAGGAAAAATTATTTTTACACCTACATTGAGTAAAAATCATAACTGCACAGCAACATAAAACTTTCTAGTGTGCAATTTATTGCACAAATAGTTTATATTTAGGGAACCTGGGAAATTGCGGGAAAAACACAACGCTCTTTAATGTGATTTAGTAGTATGAGAAAAATTTAAAAGATAAAAGATAAAAATTAAATAAATTAAATCAACGGTGAGATAAAAAACACACCAATTTCATCGTCACAATACCATTGAGGCAAAATGAGATCTATTCTTAGGCAGAAGAAAAGTGCAGCAATTTATAAAATACTTATTTAAATTACTGAGAATAGGTGTT
Organism: Salticus scenicus; assembly: GCA_963930645.1. Taxonomy (NCBI): domain Eukaryota; kingdom Metazoa; phylum Arthropoda; class Arachnida; order Araneae; family Salticidae; genus Salticus; species Salticus scenicus. The sequence goes on from OZ005655.1 coordinate 133,881,258, forward strand.
CATAAAAATTGTTTCTTGAAATTAATTCACGGTCCGATAAATACCTCTATGTCGGTGACTACTCTATAAAAATATAGCCAAAAATTTATAAAACAATATGACTCTGTACGTCTTAATTTTTAATAAGGTTTTCTTGTAAAAGAAATACGATAAAACTTTATTTTCCGAATGTTATTCGTAGCATTAAAGTTGATGTTGTTACACAATAATGTTTCCCCAAATTAAAATCTATTGTACCAAAGAAAAAAGTATTAAAATACGGCAAAAAAGAGTAGATAAGGAAATGCCAATTTCACGTTAGTTTATTGTCACTTTCACACATTTTTCTTTTTCACAAATGCTATGAGATTAATAGCATTAGCACATTATTAAAAAAATATTTTTTTTCAATTTTCTAAGAGTAATCATCTTTTATCAAAATTAAATCAGTTTTCCATTTCATCATAGAAGAATGTTATTACTAATTTATACATTTTTTACAAGATAGTAAATGATTAAATGGATATGAAACTTGCTTATATTATAATTTAAAACTATGATATATTGTTAGTTTAATATGTAAAGTTTAGTTGATTAGTTATGCATTTAAGGACATTGTTACAAGAAATTGATAGGGATATATATCTATAAATATAATTAAATGAATTCTTAATTTTTTTCGCTATTTGTTTTAAATTGTAATGATATTCGAGTACCCAAGTATTCATTATTCAAGTAATACGTCAAGTAATATTCAAGTAATATTTCAAACGCCTAAAATTTCATAATTTTTTAAAGAAAAATCCTGATACAAAATTCATTTTAATGCCTATAATAGAATTTATTCATCCAATATTAAGAGGATTAAATATTTCAAAACAATAAAATAAGAATTCCGGTATCACTTTCTAAAAATATAAATAACATCTAAGCATTAGATTTCATAATATGTCTAAAATGTCAGCTAAATGTATTTCTGATATGCAATTAGAATTAGAAAATAACAGGCCTCCGCCATATTTTCTTTATTTAGTTGCAATTGTAAATCTGACACTTGTTTAGAAAACTTAATACTTCAATTTATATCATGAAAAGAAATGAGTTAAAAGAAGATCTCTAGATATGTCATTCCAATCAGAATAAATTTTGTACGCCTCAGTTGTACAAAATGATAACGTATTTATGAACAATTTAAAAAGTAAAATACTTTGTTTTACTGACTGACTACACAAAGAAAAAAAATATTGCTTTGCATTTCAAAAATCTATTTTCTATTTATTTAGTATTAATATATACAAAAATTTTATTAAAACATTTTATTTTTAAATTCAAATTTATTATTAAAAGTATTGATGTACGGAATATTTTAACCGACGGTACTTTAAGTAGCATTAGTTGAAAATGCGTATAAAAGCGAATTTATGAAAGATATGTAAAAGATATTTATAGGAATAGAAGGTTTATGCCTCACTTTAATCTCCTTAAGCAGCCCTTTTTGTTTCAGAAAGAATTTTATAAAGTGTCTCACTGTTTTTACTTGGCATTTTTTACGACCTACACAAGCGTTATAATTAATTCCTCCATTACTTTATGGATCTCCCATAAATATTAGAAAGAATTTAAGGAACATAAAAAGTAAATGCGTTTTTTTATATTTTTTAAAAGTCTAAATATCTCTTGTGACCTCTATGTAACAGTGGTGTACTAAAGTACCACTTCAGAAAATCCTCATTAATTACACAGGTCGACATGTAAAATTTTGATTTTATAATTTTAACTGATCTTTATGTTTTTGTGTGTGCTAAAATCGAAAACGAAGTCAATTTTTCTCTATCACGTATCGATTTTTGTGAATACAGGGTGCCTACCAATGTAAATTTTTCAATTACTCTTCCACCAATATAACTATATGGTAAGTTTTATAGTATGCTTTCATGATTAATTAATCATGGATAGCTATTGTTGTAATTATTGCAGCACTGGTGCGACGTAAAAACACACTAACCAACGAATCTATTGTCATGATGGTATTTGTAAAAACTGTGTCGGTAAGCACCCTGTATTGACAAAAATCTGTACGTGATAAAGAAAAATGGGCTGCATTTTCGGTTTCCGCACATCAAAAAACATGAGGATCAGCTAAAATCATCAAACCAAATTTTGTCAAATTCACCTTTGTAGGCCTGTGTTACTATTATGAGGTCGTATGTATAATGTTTATTGCATATATGTTTAAAAAAATACTCATAATTAACTAAAAAAAAAGAATGTGTTTCAAATAAATTTGTCTGTTTCTTAACGCGGTAGATAAAGGGTTAATACACAATTTTTTCTTGATTAAAATGGATTTAATAAAAGAATAATGTGGAGTGGTATTCATTCAAATTCATGCTAAATATAAAGTTATTTTTAAACCAAATATTTCAATAATTATTACTGAATGATAATAGCAAATCTTCCTAAAGTTTAAATAAAAAGTATAGTGTTTAATTTTAAAACTGATTATTTAAATAAATATTTCGTCACATAAATCGAGTTAAAAACACAATAAATATCTTTTAAAAAACTAAAATTACGAAATGTCCCACAATAATTACAAAACATTCCAAATGTGATTTCTTTTGTGTGCAATAGTGAGTGTAAAAATATATTATTATTATTTTTTTTTTTTATATTTCTCATGTTTTCAAAGTTCATGTATACAAAAAAATAAGCTAAATTGTTAATTATATATTCATACAATTTCTCTAAAAAATATTTTTTTTTTTTGTTATTAAAATACCACAAATAATCTCCGATAAAAAATAAATAAATAAATAAAATAAAATAAAATAAATTCGCGTTCCTTCCCTAATCTCCTATATCATTAAAATCTGTACGCGTGTGTCTGTGTGTGTTTCTGTGTATGTGTCTGTCTGTGAGAAACGACTTGAAACAGCTAAGGCTCCGCCGCTAATATTTCATTATTTTCTGAACATACATGTGTAAAGAAAATATTGTAATCATGACAAAAAATCTAACTTTGAGATTCTGGTGTATCTACATGTTTTGAAGTTCCCTGAGTCCATTTTTGTTATTTTTATGATGATGAATGTATAAGAGTGAACACAATAGCGTCTAAATGTTTTGTTCGAATGAGCTGAATGTCGGTACGTTTATTATAGGTCACCATGTCATGAGCCCTACTGATTTTAGTGAATCTAGCACTTTTATGATTTTTACAATCATACAAAAAAAAAAAAAAAAAAAAAAAAAAAACTCTATGGCCTATGAGACCGCATAAAGTGCGATAGCGTCTAAGTGCCTTATTCTATTGAGTTGAACACACAAATGTTACAGATTACGGTTAAACAAAATACATAGATTTTGGTCAATCTAGCATTTACAGCTATTGTACAGGGACACAACGAAAAATTATTTATCATCATGGCTTATGGGCTTAAATTATTTAAAGGGGGCAAAAATGTCTGACTACCTTATCCGATTGAGTTGAAAATTTATTTACATTTTATAGGTCATCATTGCACGAACTGTATAGATTTCGGTTCGTCTAGCCAATCATAGATTTTTGCAGGGACAAAACGAAAGTCCTTTCGTTATGATTTATATGCTTAACATATTTGAAGGCCCCTAGCGTTAAATTTACCAACATACTATATGGAAAAAACTTCTTAAACACCCTATTACAATTTTCTCTTTTATTTATTCAACGACGTCTCTTATTTTACCTTATTTATACAAATGTTAAATGTCATGTCTTGCTTTTGTCTAGCTTTTGTCTCCATGGCCGTAGCACGTGTTTGCACCTGATGAAGAAAGGCTACGTCCTTTCGAAACCGGTTGTGCTGACTTTAAATTTATGGTGTGTGAAGAAGTTTTAATATCCTTCTATTAAATGTTAAATGATTAATTTTCAGAAAGTGGACTGGAGTCACTCCAGATTTTTTTTATAATACTAAAAAGAGCGTTTTTTTTTTTTTTTTTTTTTTTTTTCTTAATGAATTACAGCAAAAAGTGAGATTATTTATTCTATATCAAGATTATTTATTCTATTGAAAGTAAATATATTGTCATTAATTACATAGTTCATGTTGCTTGAGTTTTATTATTTCATTATATTTTTTTTCTTTTAATGAATACCACTTTTAATAATTGAGATATTTAAAAATAGAAATTAAGCAAACGATATATAAAGAGCAGACTTGGTGCTAGATACATAAATACAGGAAAAGTCTTTTACGAATAGGATGCCAAAGGAAAAAAAAAACTTGGAGTGATTGCTATCGAATTTCCATACATTTGGTAAATAACGGGTGTATAAGTTGACTAAGAGAAGTTGTTAAAGAAATAATAGAAAATTATAAGATGAAGTTCGAGTTTTCCATATAGAATGTTACTTAATTTTATACTATTATACTAGGCTGACCAGATCAAAGTACCTTTATAAAAATTGCGATAATTATCCAATTATGGATGTATTTTTTCATTCCTAATAAATAAGGACTAAAAGTAAAGTATTATTGGTTAATAATTTACTTTCTACAATTTTTTAAGTCTTAGAAAAATGCCTTCAAAGAAAAGAAAGTCCCCATTTGTCCTCAGAAAATGGGGACGTTTGGTCAGCTTATATTACACTTCAAATAATTTGAGTTTATAGATAATAATGCTATATACACCAAAATCTGTACAGCTCGTGTGACTGTAACATACATATAAATTTTCAGCTCAATCGTATTTAGTCGCTATTTTACTTTATATAGTTTGAGCCCATAGATAATAATGATAAAGAATTTTCCTTTGTGGCTCTTAAAAAAAAAAAAAAAAAAAAAAAAAAACTTTAAGTTCTAGATTCATTAAAATCATTAGGATTCATGCTACTGTGACCTGTAACACATTGACCTGTACCGAATTTCAGCTTAATCAATCAAAGTGTTTAGTACGTTATCGTGTTCACTCATATACATACACATACATATATCAACGGAAAAATAGCTAAAATGAATTCAAGAGACCTCAAAACGTATAACTGCACCACTATGCTTAGATTCTTTTCCGTATAAAACATAAGAGTAGCTACAAATATGTATGCACATATCAAAAATTTATAAATGCAATTCTTTTATATTCTTTACACATATTTACGTTAATAACTAGATAACTTGCGAATTTACAAAATACATGCTTAGAGACATCAACAATATTAGATACATATCAAGAATGGACAAGGTTATGGTCATGTAACTAGAATGTTGAATTAAAAACTATAACTACATTAAATGTCATTTATAAACAGTTCATAGTGAATAAAAAATAAAAATGATAATTCATGTAACTAAATTTTGTGTTTCGCCTGTATGAAGAATCTTCCTTTAACTACATTGTGAAAAGGCATGTATTGAGTATACGCATTGATTTTTCATATATTTCATTTTGTAATATTGAATACTTAAGACTTTTAAAACCTGAAATTTTATTTAATATTTAATGTAAAAATTATGTTGTAGTTGGAAGCTTTTCCTCTGAATTTTCATTCTTCAGGTTTGTCGGGTTCCCTTAACATGATCTTTTTGATTAAATAAACTGATAACAGAAATTTGTATATCATTCACAAGAAAAAACGAAGAATATAAAAATCAAATAGTTTATTCTAAACTAAAATAAAGGCGCCGGAATGAGTACTTCGAGATATAACTATTGAGTTAAATGCTTATGATGACGAAATTTGCGAAATGTTATGTGTCTAAATTAGCTGGCGACAAACGAACTTTAATTATGAAAAATAATATACCACTTTACTTGGAGTAACTTGTAGAAAAATGATCACCGTGTTATACAGTTCTCATCAAAAAAGAAAGTTGTAGTTAGATAGTACACTCGGTATCAGACCACCTAAAAAGAAGAAAAAAAATATTTAACTTCCCCGAAACTAAACCTTTTGGAATTCAACTCCAAGCAGAACTCGTTGGAACTCAATGCCTTTATCTTGAAAATCTCGCTGATTATACAGGTCATTAATAGAGTATCACTTTAAAAATATGCTCTAACATACATCTGGGGATTCAATGAACTTAACGGAAAGCTACTTCTCCGCTACAATTTACTTGTTACGTTCATCTTAGTATTTTTTCTTTTAACATAAGAAAACTTTAAATGCAAAGTTTTTTTTTTTTTTTTAACCAAATAAGTTTTGCGTCAAAATATATTGCTTTATGATATATATAAAACATAGTTCCAAGCAAATATATCATACAAATATCTGGAGTATTATTCCTTGAAAATTTAATTTCATAAACTAACATAGTTTAAATAGCTTACGCTTAACTACTTATGCAAAATGATATATTTATTGATTGTGAAAAGAACATAAATAGGAAAAGCATGTTGTTTAAAGTAGATTCCTTATAAAAAAATTTCTAAGTAATGCAAGTGTTTGAATTTGCGAAACGTCAAAAAATTTAGACACGTTTTCTGTCTGAAATATCTCACATTTACTTGTTTTGGACATTTTTTGTGTCAGAATTGATCTGACACATTTCTGTATTAAATGAAAATATCTATTATGTCTAAGCTCATTATTAAGACATTTACGTACCTTAAATGACTTTTCAGTTATTTTTATGTCTTACTTTAAGACCCCTTTATTTGCAATGCATACCGCATTGATATTCCTTGAAGAAATCAATCATTATCGTATAAGAACACTGCCAATACAAATTTTCCAGTAGAATGCAACAACCTTAAAATTTTTTCTTACAAATGAAGTGGAATGTTGTCACAGCCCTGACACAAATGTGAGTTCATTTCGGGACAATGAAGAAATGAAACAGATTATAATGTACCTATTAAAACTGCTGGGGATAGTTTTTTACGAAAATGGTGTTTTGAAATTGAGAACATACAACAAACACACACGAAAGTCATTTGAACTGGCACTAACACAATAGCTGAAGATTTATATTACATTATATTTAAATATATGTCAGTTTTTAATGAAGAGTACTTACGAAAAAATAAGACAAATCTTTTTTCACGACGTCACTTCTACAGTAAAAATAGATATTTGTATCCAATATTGAGTTTCCCTATATTTACATCTGCTGTAAAAGAGGAAAACTGTTAAATATAGGCAATTATAAATACATAAATTAACATAAATTACGCATGATTTTTCATTAACTTAGACTGTCAAATATTTTAAAACCGCTGACAAGTTTTGAATTTTTCCCTTACACAAAATTTATAAACGGAACGCATTAGGTGAAATGAAGTTAAATTTTTTATTTAAAAAAAAATTATCAGTTCAAAATGCTTATTTCAGAGTCATGAACTTTTGTTCAAGTTCAAACATACATCAGTTTTTTAACCTCTTCTATAATAATAATGCGTCCAAACAAAGCTTTACGTCGTGGAAGATAGCCGCATACATCCAGTCAACACATCCTAAACTATTTGTAGGACGGTGTGGATTGAATGCATTCGGCCAATCTTCTGTGGCGTTAAGCTCAGTTCGGAAGCACTATTAAAGGAGGCCTTGTCCCATCACAAAAGAATTACTATGAAACTACGCATTTCATTTAACAATATAAATTATTAAACACTGTAAAAAAAAATGTCCTATTTGCTGCCAAAAATAGGGCATATTGTTTACAGTGAATTTTGCATTTAGAACTTCCATACATTATAAATAAAAATTAAGATACTTTGTTAGATTAATGTATAAGATTTAGTTTAGTGCTGTTTAGTTATATGTGAAAAGACACTGTTCCACGCAACAGAAAGACATTTACAAATGTAAAATATACATAAAAGCCAATTAATTTAAATTATCATTATAGCCAACCATCCCTATATTTTAGATTAAAGTACATTTTGAAATATTTCAAATGCATAAGAATTTATACTTTACTTTTTTATAAAATTCTAATATGATATTTATTTTAATGACTATAATAGAAATTATTCATTCAACAATAAAAAGAATACATACTTCAAAACAATAAAATACGAATTTCTGTATTACTTTCCGGAAAGAAGAATCAAAGAATTAGATTTCAGAATACATTCAAAATGTCAGCTAAAAGTATATCTGATCTGTAATTAGAATTAGAAAATAAGATGTATTTGCTATATTTTGTTTGTTTATCTAGTTGCAATTGTAAGTCTGTCAATTATTTTGAAAACATAATACTTCAATTTATATCATAAAAGGAAAGGATTTAAAAGATATATTTAAGATATGTCGTTCTAGTCAGAATGTATTTTGCATGCTTCAGTTGTGTAAAATGATAACGTATCTATGGACAACTTGAAAAGTAAAAGATTTTGATTTACTGACTTTCTAGACAAAGAAAATCTATTGATACGCATTAAAAAATTCTAATTTTGATTTATTTAGTGATAAGGTATTTAAAAATACTTTTTTTTTTTTTTTTTTTTTTTTTTTTAGCACATTCATACATGGAATATATTTGTGAAATTTTTTTACTTCTTAATATATAGTTGAAGTTTAAGAAATTTTATTATTTCAGATTTATTTTAAATACGAAAATTATTTTGTCTATCAAAAATAAAAATCATTGCAATTATTGATTTAAATACTTATATCTTGAAAATGTAGATAATCTGATGTTTTATTTTTTATTGTAAAATGCATTATCTTTTTAGTAATACGATTAAAGTTATAAAAAGCACAATAAATATATTTTTTAAAGCTAAATTTAAAAAGTAACATAACACAGTCACAAAGTATTAGCATATGATTTCCCTTGAGTGGGGAAAAAAATATATTAAAATGTAAATTAAAAAGGTTATACAGGTATAGGTCAGCTTGGATAGCTTGGATTTACCCGTATCTACCTCATCTTTTATTTATTTATTTATTAAGGATATATTATTATTCATATAGCGAGTTCTATTATGCGATATTCTATTATGCGAGTTAGTCTTAATAAATTTGATATTTATTTATTTTTTCATATAATGTAAAATTAAAATCCTGGTGTCATGTAAATTTAGGTATTTGTTAAAAAAAAAAAAAAAAAAAAAAAAAAGGACATTTTACCTTGTTGAAGGAATTTAATAATCAGCACTGACTTTTCTGCTTTACTTTGAGAGAAAAGCCTTAATCGGAGTTTCCATTTCTGTTCCTTTTCCTTTCTTTTTTTATAAAGATGTATCTAAGAACATTAAAGTATAAATACTCTTTACATGAAAGTATAAATACTTACATACACTTAAACGTAGTTTTTTCAGTCTTATTCGATATCACATTTTTAAAGATTTATTTTTAAATTCAATTATTATTCATTATTATTAATTATATTTAAAATCTTATTATTAAAAATTTATAGCAGACAAATTTACAAGATTTTTTTTTCTTTTTCTAACGACACAAAAATAAAATATACGGACTTTAATTGAGAATGTAAAGATTTTTACTGAATAAAAAAATATGCGTATATAATATTTATGCATATGTTTTATTCATAATGATTTTATATTCATTTTTTATTTTTTTTACAGGTTTGTAACATACCTATAAAAGAAAAAAAAAAAAAAAGAAAGAAAGAAAAATGAATCACAAATAATGTATTAAGTTTCATTGTGTAACATAGCTTTTTATGATACAAATTTCCATGAGTAAATGACCCCTTACTCTAAAGACCGTTTTAGAAAACAGCTCATTTCATCACGGGTATCTCTATAAATTTTAATAAAAACCAGCTGATTTTTTTTTTTTTTTCATACAAAGTGCTCTATAGAGCTGAGTATTAAACTATATCAAATATATATATATATATATATATATATATATATATATATTTCCATAGTCTGCGTAAGCGCGGTAATACATTATTTACTACAGCTGCCCATATCTCTTTGAATACTTAATGTATTTGTTTTAAACTATAGTATAATGATTTAGGCATACGCTATCATGTTTTCTCAAAGTTTTAATGTAATTTGAAAAAAAAAAAATCTTTAGAGTTATAAATCAAAAACTTTTTTCTTTTCAGTTTTTAATAAAAATTAACTCTTTAAAAATTTGATCTATTGTCACAAAACTCTACACACATATAAAATATAACATTTATAACCACATGTGAAATTTGCAGAAGAATCGACGCACTTGCAGATACAGGATAATCACAAATGTTTTTAGATTTTATTGGATTTGTTGTTCGTGTCCTAAGGGCAAGCAGAAAAAAATCTTTGATAAAAAATATGGGGAAAAAAGATGTTTTCCTTATTCCCAAAATTCAAGAAGAATACTAAACGTATTTTTCAAGACATTTATTCTTCAAAGCTTAAAAAAATAATTAAAGTATTCCCATTATTTTGTCCAACATCGGTACATATGAAAGGAAAGTATTGTAATCATGTCAAAAACTCGACTTCGATATTTTGATAGATGGACCCGTTTTGAGGTCACCTGAGTACATTTTTGCTATTTTTACTGTGATGTATATGCGTGTGCTTTTGTGTGAGAGTAAACACGATAACGCTTTGTTCACATGAGCTGAAAGTGGTACTTCAGTTATAGGTCATAATAGCACGAATTCTTTTGATATTGGTAAATCTGGCTTTTATAGTTTTCTTAGACACAGTAGAAAGCAATCGAAAAATAGACACAAAGAAACATTATTAGGGCCTATTGGACTAAATTATTTAAAGTGTGATAGCATCTAAACTTTTTATTCGAATGAATCGAAAATTTGAATATATATTATTGGTCACCGTCGTATGGAATGCTTAGATTTTGGTGCATCTAGCACTTATATGTTTTTAACAGGGACACAAATAAAAATTTTAATCATTACGGCCGATATGCTTGGGGAGATCCGTTTGGACAGCTAATCCTTTAGCCGTGTTTCGAGGGGCTCTTATCCCTCGTAGTACGTTGACATTTTCCAGCCCATGGTACACGTCGTTCAAGTGCTGTTTACCAGCAAGATAGTGCCCGGTCAGATAGTGCACGACTGTTACAACTATGTCTCCAATATGTCAATGTCCTCGAAAATTCTAGTCTAATCGCCAATTGAACCTGTTTGGGGCATGTTAGGCAGACAACTCTAGCTGTTTCCGAATACATCTACCCGTCTGACCATTTGCAACATTTTTGGAAAAAATCTATCGAAAACGGCCATTGGCCACTTAATTGATTCTATACCTCACCGATTATCGGTTTGTGTAACTTCCAGAGGTAACTTTACCGACTTTTTTTTTCTTTTTAAACAGAGAGTATTTTGTAGATAAATCCACTGTTCTTTTTTCTTTTCAACTGATTTAGTATTAAAAGTTTATCTTAATTACAAATTTTCAAATGGACTCCATTACGTAACAAAATGAAGTGTCACAGTGAACTCGTCTAATATACTTGATAGGTCAGTCTACTATTCGACTTCTTTCTAATTAATTCAGTAATTCAAAAGTTATTGTAATGACAAATCTTCAAATGGCACTGAATTCAAGCATGCGTCACTTGGAAAGAAAATATGACAGCAAGTTGCCCAGAGAACTTGCCCAAGATATATGTTATAAATAAGTCCAGTGTCTAACTTTGGTGCGAATTAAATCTGTATTTTAAAAGTTTTTGAGATGGGGAATTTTCATTGGTGACAAGTTTCGAAGTGTTCACCTTCATTTAAGATATTTGCCAATTAAAACAAGAAGGCTAATCAAGTTCAGTAATAAACTTGTGGGAGACATTCATGTAGTCCATGTATATATCAATATTTTTTTTTTAATCCCGTTTTAAATTAGCTTTTTTGCAATGTCAATTTGAAATTTTCAAACGTCCGTCAACTGGAATAGGGTTTAGTTATCGTCTGCAGTATTAAATATATTCTTTGCTTGAAAGTGTCACCAGAAAATAAACAATGAATCGAAGGCTAAATTTTTGCGCTTTCCGAAGAGAAATACTCTTATTCGATTTTTAAAAAAGGATGTAAAAACATGGTTTCAATATTTCTACACGTACAACAAGTAACCAATATAAGAGGAAAGAAAAGCCAAAATTTATATTTGACTTGTAAAGTGACAAAAATCCATACCCAAAAAAGATACTTACACCTTTTATTAAATTTAAAGTCTCATCTCATGTTTTAAAAGAAAACATAACTCCCGAAAGAGTTATCGCAAAATGGCAAAATATTTAAATATCTCTGTAGGAACTGTGTAGAAATTATAAAACCAGATTTAAAGCTAATAAAAAAAAAAGAAAAAGGTTCATCACCTAACGCTGAAACTTGTTTGTCAGCGTAAAAACTATGTGCAGATTGTTGTGTGAAAATTATTTGGCAGGTGAAAAATGGAAATGTATAGTTACAGTTGATGACACATGGATATACTTCTCTGTCAGAGAAATTTGAAATTTTCGAAATTTTGTCACTGTAACCGTAACTGTTAGAGTTTAACTGTTGTTTTTTATATAATTCTTGAGCGCATGCCTCAAAATACCTTCCACCAAATTTTTGTTAAATTTCTCGGAACGGTATAGTAGCTATGGTCTCATATAACGGGGTAGTTTTTTTCTTATCACCCTGTATATATATATATATATATATATATATATATATTTCCTTGTATATCTGATCGCATTGGTGAGTTTGCCTTTCCCTCGATGGTGTCATATGTCATTATAAACAGACTGCGCAAGTATGATCCAAATATTTTCCAGTGGGTTTAAATGCGGAATGCAGGATGGCCAACCAAGCAGACGGACCTCATTCGCTTCAGATCAAGCTTTTGTTGAAGAATCAGGCATTATCCTGGCTGAAATATCCAATTTCCTAATATAACTAGAGTGACATTGGGAAAGAAATTATCACCCAGTATATCTTGATACTTTTTGCATTTATTTAGGCATAAATTACCACAACTGGTAACGTACCATTACTAACAAACACTTCCCATACAATTACTAATCCCCCTCCATATCGGCGCTTGAAAATGTAGAGTTTTATTTTTTTTAATATCATATCTTTATTTTTTAAAGCCATCTGGCCCATCAAAATAAAATTTTCTCATAAAAAAGTAAATCTTTACACTTATCTCCAAGCGAAACATATTTTTTAGCAAATTCTAATCGAGCTAATTTATGTTTCTTTGTCGAGGTTGAAATTGTATGAACTGTGCCCTCGGATTGGAACTTAAAACACTCCAGACAGTTTGACAAGTACATGGTAGACTTAAACCACGAATTATTTCTAAAGAAGGTATTTTTTTTAATCCCACGTCATTCGCAAAACTGATCCATTTTTGGCGCTTTGAAAGTGCATTTGGTCTTCTTGAGCGCTTGCATTTATTAATATTTCAAAGATTAAAAATATATATATATTGACTGCCGATTTAGACTAACCGATAGACCTGGAATAGCTGCCCCGCATTCCACTCACCTTTCATACTAAGGATTTTACGGCGTTCTGCATCGGACAATTGTTTCTGCCTCGGTATCGCTGCCAATAACACAGAGAATGTATAAAATAACCCTAATTGCATTGCTCAGATACTTTTTCTATTTCTTGCATTCTCAGACCGCAGAAAATTTGCATGTCCCTCCAAAAACTTCAACGACCTTATACTTTTTTCCATAAGCAAATAAGAAAAATATCTAATATGGTAATTAGTTCTTTTAATTTAAATTAGATTTAAATTAGATTTTGTTGCTTTCCCATTCGAAAAATTTGCATAAGTCCTAGTTTAACTGGTTTTTTAATCGACCTTATATTTTATTCCAGGAGACATTATACTGTAAAAGAACTTATTTTCGCGAGGCTTTAATTTTCGCGATTTTCGCGAGCCCATCGTAATCGTGAAAATTTAGGCCTCACGAAATACTTTTTCTTTTTTTTGCCTCAAATAATAATAAAAATCAGAAATTTTTCACTTACCAAAATTTAATTATTTATTGCACAGTTTACAAACTCTTATGACAACTTTCTTTCTTACAACTAGACTTTCTTTCTTACAACTATTTCTTGAATACTATACAACTATTTCTTGAATATATAAAACTATAGTACAACAGTAATAGAATGCAGCTCATTCACTTACAATATTTATACCAGCTTCTTAGAAGACATTCAAAATTATTCCAAGGTCAAAGTTGATATATAAGCTCCGTTGTAAGCATAAGTTGTTTTTAGAGTGATGGGGAGGGGGGGGGGCGAACTTTTTGGAGAAAAGGAAATTTCTTAAAACGCCTTATGGAAAAACAGTTCTATATTTAGGTACATTCGGGATTTTTCAATTTTCGGTTATGTTCATATAAAATTCGCGAAATTTTCAGCTCGCGAAATCACCGATATCTTCACTTTCGCGAAAATTTCGGCTCGCGAAAATAAGTGCTTTTACAGTATTTTATATCATAGAGAGAGTGAGATATAAACTAAGTGATTGCAATACTTCAATTTCTAAAGAAATCAAACCTAATACAATAGCATTTTAACAAATACCAGTTTATATACATATTTTTGGAACTAGTTGCATTATCTCTTCTTGATATATTGAGCCGAAAATAATTTAAAAAAAAAAAAAAGGTAAACATACAGATATACACTTTAAGAAAGAAAGGAATAACGGCATTCACATAAATGTACAAACACAGAAAAAAAAAAAAAAAACTCTCTATAAATTCAGAAAGTGAGCATGATTTTCTGCACATTAAAAAGAAAGAAACAGTGAAAAGGGAAAAAAATTCTTTATTAAAACATAATTATTCATTGTTCAAAAAATACTCTGAAAAAAAAAAAAAAAAAGAATGTGAC
>OZ005655.1:133896204-133916255 GCA_963930645.1 Salticus scenicus
GGTGGCAAAAATGTCTAAATGCCTTATCTGATTGAGTTGAAAACTGATACACATTTTATAGGTCCTCATCGCACGAACTGTATATATTTCGGTTCGTCTAGCCAATTACAAATTTTTGCAGGGACAAAACGAAAATTTCTTCATTATAATTTATGTGCTCAACATACACTCTGTCACAAAAAAGTATATGCACCCAGAAGAAATCGAACCGCATTCACGAAAATCGGTACAAACGTAGTTTGGTAAGAGATATGGAAATGATTAAAATTTCAACGCCAATTAGACAAGGCTAAGCACGTTATGCGCATCTGAACTGCGCAGGTGGGCGAGTTTAAAAGCCTGATTTCTTGCGCCGTAGAGCTATTCAAACGAATCTGTTGACTTTGATGGACGGTATTGTGACTTGAGATGCCTCTGAGACGTAACCGGCGGCAGTACAGACAATTATCGGATAGTGAGAGGGGCCGTATAGTAGGCTTTAGAGAAGCAGTTTGGTCATTCATGTATATCAGCCGCCACCTCGTTCGGAGCGATGTGGTAGTTGCTCGGGATTGGTAACAGTGGGTCACGGAAGGGAGAATCAACCATTGTGGAGCGTCATGATGTCCCAGGATCGCAAATGAACACGAGGATCGCGCAATCATAAGAGCGACCCAACCGCACCAACAGCGCCATTAGCCTCGATTCAATGCCATTTACCACATTCTAGGCATCCAGTTGTATAAAACGAAACCATTCGGAGACGACTGGTCGACGCTGGTATAAACAGCGGAGGTCCATTAAGCCTACCCCTCACCCCACATCATAAGCAGTGTCGACTAGATTTTTGTGGACCCAAAGCAAGCTGGAGTATAACCGACCTAACGTATGATCGTCCGTGGTGAATTACGATTGAGTCTCAGTGCTGATGTCCATCGCACACGCATGTGGAATTGGCCAGGCCAACGGTCTGATCCCGCATTTTTTGTCGAGCGGCATACTGCTATTACACAAGGTGTAACAGTGTGGGGAGCGATCTGTTGGGACACACGATCACATCAAGTCGTATTTCAAGGCACTATGATGTCTCGCAGTTACGTGGACAGCATTTTAACGCCGGTTGTGCTGCCTATTCTATGAAGCTGGCCAGGTGTCATTTATCAGCAAGACAACGCTCGTCCATATACTGCTCTACTCTCCCAACAATGTCTTCAAGGATATGACGTACTCCCATGGCTCACCAGGTCGTCAGACCTCTCGTCAATAGAGCACAATGGGACGTGCTAGGAAGGCAACTGCAGTCGTGTTGGAATGCTGGTGAATTAACTGCGCAGTTGCAAAGGTTATGGCATAATATTCCGCAGGGGGATATAGATGACCTAATTGATTCGATGCCACGCCGTGTTTCGGCCTGTATAGTTGTCAGAGGTGGCTTTTCTACTTACTGATTTGTAACCTTTTTATGCCCTAACTTCTTAATAAAACGATCTTTTGTTCTGAATTTTTAATCATTTGCTTATCTCTTCATACACTACACACATGTTAAGTTTCGTGATTGTAGCTCATTTGCTTCTGGGTGCATATATTTTTTTGTGACAGAGTGTATTTGAAGAGACCTAGCGTTAAATGTATCACCATACTATATGGAGAAAAGTGCTCAAACACCCAATTATAATTTTCTCCTTTATTTATTCAACGACGTTTCTTATTTTACGTTATTTATACAAACATTAAATGATTAATTTTCAGAAAGTCGATTGGAGTCACCCCAGAATTTTTTTTTTTTTTTTTTTTTTTTTTTTTTATAATACTAAATAGAGCGGTTATTTATTTATTTATATTATTTTTTAATAAACCACTGCACAAAGTAAGATTATTTTTTCTATAAAGTAAATCTTTTGCCATTAATAAGATAATTTTATGTTACTTGAGTTTTATTATTTTATTATTTTTTTCTTCTTTTAATGAATACTACTTTTAATAATTGAGATATTTAAAAAAAGAAATTAAGCAAACTATATATTAAGAGGAGACTTGGTGCCAGATACATAAAAACACGAAAAGTCTTTTGCGAATATAATGCCAAAGGAAGAAAACTGGGAGTGATTGCAATCGAATATCCATACATTTGTTAAATAACGGGTGTATAAATTGAGTAAGAGAAGTTGTTAAACAACTAAGAGAAAATTATAAGATGGAGTTCGAGTTTTCCATATAGTATGTTACTTAATTTTATGTCATTACACTTCAAATAATTTGCGTTTATAGATCATAATGCTATATACGCCGAAATCTGTACAGTTCGTATGACTGTGGCCTATAACGTATACATAAATTTTCAGCTCAATCGTATTAGGTATTTAGTCGCTATTTTACTTTATACAGTTTGAGCCCATAGATCATCATGATAAATAATTTTTCTTTATGGCCCTTTAAAAAAAACTATAAGTTCTAGATTCACCAAAATCATTAGGATTCGTGTTACTGTGAACTATTACATACGTACCAACTTTCAGCTTAATCGATCAAAGTGTTTAGAACGTTATCGCGTTCACTCACATACATACACATACATAAAAATCCTTAAAAATAGCTAAAATGAAATCAAGAAACCTCAAAACGTATAACTACACCACTGTGCTTAGTTTCTTTTCAAGTTAAAACAAAGGAGTAGCTACAAATACGTATGCACATATCAAAAATTTATAAATGTAATTCTTTTATACTCTTTACAACATATTTACGTTAATAACTAGCTAATTTACAAGTTTACAAAATACATGTTTGAAGACATCAACAATATTAGGCACATATCAAGATTGGATAAGGTTGTGGTCATATAACTAGAATGTTTAATTAAAAACTATAAATACATTAAATGTCATTTATAAACAGTTCATAGTGAATAAAAAATAAAAATGATAATTCTTGTAACTAAAAATCGTGTTTCGTTTGTATGAAGATTCTTCTTATAATTTCATTGTGAAAAGGCAGGTATTGAAGGCATGTTTTTCATATATTTCAGTTTGTAATATTGAATATTTAAGACTTGTAAAACATGAAATTTTATTTAAAATTTAATGTAAATTTTATTTTGTATATGGAAACATTTCCCTGAATTTTCCAGGTTTTTGGGATTCTCTTAACATGATTCTTTTGATTATATAAACTGATAACTGAAATTTGTACGTCATTCACAAGAAATAACGAAGAATATGAAAATCAAGTAGCTTCTTTTAAACTTAAATAAAGGCGCGGGAATGACTACTCTGAGATATAAGTATTGAGCTAAATTCTTGTGATGAATAAATTTGGGAAATGTTATGTGTCTAAATTAGCTAGCGAGAAATTTACTTTAGTTATGAAAAATAATATACAACTTTACATGAAGTAACTTGTAGAAAAATGCAACTCCAAGCTGAACTCGTTGGAACTCAACTTATTTATCTTGAAAATCTCGATAATTATACAGGTCATTATTAGAGTATCACTTTAAAAGTCTGCTCTAACATACCTGTGTAGAATCTAGTCATGCACAAAACTTCACGGAAAGATACTTCTTCGCTACAATTTACTTGGTACGTTCATCTTAATATTTTTTTCTTTTAATATAAAAAAGCTTTAAATGCAAAAATATTTTTTTTTTTCTTTTTAACCAAATAAGTTTCGCGCCTAAATATATTGCTTTATTAGTTATATAAAACATAATTCAAATATATCATACACATATCTAGAGTATTACTCCTTGAAAACTTATTTTCGTAAACTAACATAATTTAAATAGATTACGCTTAACTACTTAAGTAAAATTATGTATTTATTGAATGTGAAAAGAAGTTTAAATAGGTTAAGCATGTTGTTTAAAGTAGATTCTTTAAAAAAAAAAAATTGCTAAGTAATGCACGTATTTCAATTTCTGAAATGTCTAATAATTTAGACATGTTTGCTGTCTGAAATATCACATTTTTACCTGTTTTGGAGATTTTTTATGTCAGAATTGATATTTCTGACACATATCTGTCTTAAATTAAGATATCTATTACGTTTAAGCTCATTATTAAGACATTTACGTATCTTAAATAACTTTTCAGTTATTTTTATGTCTTACTTTAAGACCCCTTTTTATGCAGTGCATACCACATTGATATTCCTTGAAGAAATCAATCCTTATAAGAAAAGAACACTGCCAGTACAAATTTTTCTGTAGAATGAAACAACCTTAAAATTTTTCGCTACAGATGAACTGGAATGCTGTCACAGCTCTAAGACGAATGTGGATCCTTTCCGTGACAATGAAAGGATGCAACAAATTATAATGTACTTATTAAAACTGCTGGGTACAGTTTTTTACAAAGATGGTGTTTTGAAATTTGGAATATACAACAAACACACACGGAAGTCAGTTGAACTGGTACGAACACTATAGCTGAAGATTTATATTACATTATATTTAAATATATGTCAGTTTTTAATGAAGAATTCATTAAAAACAGATATGTAACAGATATATAAACTGACAGATATATAAACTGTCAGATATTTCAAAACCGCTGACAAATTTTGAATTTTTTCCGTTAGACAAAGTTTATAAACTTAAAGCATTAGGTTAGATGAAGTTAAATTTTTACAGTCAATTTTTTATCAGTTTAAAATGCTTATTTCAGTGTCATGAACTTTTGTTCAAGTTCAAACATACATCAATTCCTTACCTCTTCTATAATAATAATGCGTCCAAACAAAGCTTTACGTCGCGGAAGATAGCCGCTTACATCCAATCAACACATCCTAAAATAGCTGTAGGACGGTGTAGATTGGATGTATTCGGCCAATCTTCTATGGCGTAAAGCTCAGTTCTGAAACATGATTAATGGAGGTGATGTCCCATCACAAAAGAATTTCTACGAAATTACGTATTTTATTAAACAATATAAATTATTAAATATTTTGCATGTAGAACTTCCATGCATTATAAATAAAAATTAAGATACTTTGTTAGATTAATGTATAAGGTTTAAATTAGTGCTGTTTAGTTATATGTGCAAAGACACTGCTCCATTTATCAGAAAGACATTTACAACTATAAAATATACATAAAAGCCAATTACTTTAAATTACCATTATAGCAAATCATTTCTATATTCAGAATTAAAGTATATTTTGAAATATTTCAAATGCCTAAGAATTTATACTTTACTTTTTTTTTTCTTTTAATAAAATTCTAATGCGATATTTATTTTTATGCCTATAATAAAATTTATTCATTCAATAATAATAAGATTACGTACTTCAAAATAATAAAATACGAATTTCTGTATTACTTTCCGGAAAGAAGAATCAAAGAATTAGATATCAGAATTCATTCAAAATGTCAGCTAAAAGCATTTCTGATGTGTAATTAGAATTAGAATGTAAGATGCCCTTTCTATATTTTGTTTGTTTATCTTGCTGCAATTGTAAGTCTGTCAATTATTTTGAAAACATAATACTTCAATTTATATCATAAAAAGAAAGGATTTAAAAGAGATATTTTAGATATTCGTTCTAGTCAGAATGTATTTTGCATGCTTCAGTTGTGTAAAATGATAACGTATCTATGGACAACTTGAAAAGTAAAAGATTTTGATTTACTGACTTTCTAGACAAAAAAAATCTATTGCTACGCATTAAAAAATTCTAATTCCGATTTATTTAGTGATAAGGTATTTAAAAATACTTTTTTTTTCCCCTTTTTTGTACTTATTAACACATTCATATATGCAATATATTTGTGAAATATTTTGACTTCTTAATATATATTTGAAATTTAAGAATTTTTATTATTTCAGACTTATTTTAGATACGAATATTATTTTTTCTATCAAAAATAAAAATCATTTAATTATTGATTTAAATACTTATATCTTGAAAATATAGATAATCTGATATTTTATTTTTACTTTCCGAACACTATAGTGAGGAAAGTATTGTAATCATGTCAAAAATCCGAATTTGAGATTTTGATGTTTCTATACGTTTCGAGGTCCAATGAGTCCGTTTTCACTATTTTTGCGATGATGTATGTATATGTGTGTGTATGTATGTGTGTATGTATGTGTGTATGTATGTGTGTATGTCTGTGAGTGAACACGCTAGCGTCTAAACGCTTCGTTCGAATAAGCTGAAATTTGGTACGTATATTGTAAGTCACCATAGTACAAACCCTATAGATTTTGGTGAATCTAGCACTAATAGTTTTTTTTACAGGGACACAAAGAAAAATTCTTTATCATTATGGCCTATGGGACCAAAATCTTAAAAGTGCGATAGTATCTAAACGCCTTATTCAATTGAGCAAAAAATTTATACACATATTACAGGTTACAAATACTCAATCTGTATAGATTTTGGAGAATCTAGCACTTATAGTTTTTTTACAGGGACACAAAGAAAAATTCTTTATCATTATGGCCTATGGGACCAAATTTTTAAAACTGCGATAGCATCTAAACGCCTTATTCAATTGAGCTGAAAATTTATATGAATATTATAAATCACTGTTGCACTAACTATAAGCATTTTGGTGAATCTAGCATTTATAGGTTTTTTACAGGGACACAACGAAAAATTCTTTATCATTATGACCTATGGGCTCAAAGTTCGGTAGCGTTCCTTTTGACGTGGGCTATACTAAAAATTTTATAGTTCTTCTGAGGGGCTCTATCAGCTTTTGGGGGGTAGAAAATAGCAGTCTGGTTGCTCACTGAAGGATTTCGGGGAAAAGTCAATTAGGAGGAGGAACCTCTTTCCTCCCCTGCTTTTCCAGTAACTAGCCTCTTTTACCCTACAGCAGTTGGGGGTGATATTACACCACAGATTTCTCCAAAAATTATTTTGGAGAAATACAGAAAGAGATTTAAAACGACTCTGTTCTTTTTGAAAGAGTTTTTTTTTTTATTTTTATATATAAATATTATTCGATTTCTAAGTGTTAATTTTCACAGTAATCTGTTTTCCTTTCTTGTTGAACAAAATTAAAGAAAGAAGAAGAAAGAAAGAATCACTGCATTTCAGTTATATACAATTAATTTTTGATCGTATGTATTTTATGTAGCAAATTTATTTCGATTGAAATATATTATAACAATTTTAATATTAAATATTAACATTACTATGTAAAATTTATAAATTTAATAAATTATTTAAGTTTCGAAATGGGGATTAACTGTAATTAATACATAGCATATGTTTAAATTAACGTCGCCTTTATTGTATTTATTATTATACATTTCTTTTCTTCATAGTCATATAAACACTATGTTAATTAATTAAATCTTTTATGGTTTTCTCGTTAAGCTTTAAATTTTCCTTTTTACTAAATTTTTTTTTCTCTCTTTTTACGGTAAATATAATCTTAATTTTTAATTTTTACTTTGTTACCATTTGATCTTGCAAAGGATTTGGAAAAACAATGGGTACCAAACTAGTTTAACCCAATCCACCCGTCTTATGCCGTGGTGGCCTCAGCTCCTTCTTCTTCTTCTAGTTATTATAATTATTTTCTATTATATAATTTCATCCAGTAATGTTTTAGAAACAATGCATATTGACTTTTTAAATAACTTTTGCGGTGTATAAGGCTTCGTTTCCGTATGTTGTTGTTTGTTTATTAATTCACGTCTTCCTTCTGGTGTCTGATCATTATAATGATGAATTATAGTATGATCATTTATTATAAGAAACATTTAAGTTTATAAGAGACTAAAAGCTTTCAAAGTACTTCATTTCCTCAACTGAAGATATAAATTTAAAGAATTATATATAGAGTGCTAACTTTTAAATTGAATAAAAATTACTTATATTTGAATGCTGTTGTTATTAATCATGCATCGATTAATTGCTAAATTTTATAACATTCTAAAATTCTTCACTTTATGTACATATATATATATATATAATGAGTTTATGTAGAAAAAGACGCTGAAATATTCGCGTTGAATGTATAAACGGCTTGTAAGCAATACCATAAACTGGGAGGGGGGGGGAAATAAAGGAAGAAACAAAGAAAGAAACGCTATCCTGTTGAGATTGTACTTTACTTTTATCATCAGATGAAGGATTGTTCTTAATTATTTCGACCCGAAACAACTTGAGTGTTTTTTTTTTTTTTTTTTTTTTTTCTTAATTTATTTATTTATGGTGTTTGCTAGCTAGATTTTATTGATCATTATTGTGTTATGTATGAAGTGCGAAGGGGGTTCACCATCATCCAGGAAAATGTATGAGCAGAATCATTCACATTTTTTTTTTTTTTTTTTTTTTTTTTTTTAGCTTTTTACTGTCGAAAGAAATTTAGCTCTGGCGTTTTATTGCATAAGAATGTCTATACTTCATACGTGTCTTAAAAATTTTGCTAATAAATTGTGTTTGCTAAAAGACTTTTCTAATACATGTATATATATATATATATTAATGAATAATAAATAAATATAAACGTCAAATTATTTCAAAAAAGTTTTAATTTTTAACTTTATCTCTTTTATTACTATATCTTTTTTAGTTTATCAACATATACTGTGTATAAGAAAAGTACTGTAATCGTGATAAAATTCAATTTTTTAGATTCAATTTTGTGCATTTATATATTTGTAATGATTTTTAATTCCTTTTCGCTATTTTTATGGTAATGTGTATGCATGAGTAAGTGAAAATTAACCCGATAACGACAAAACGTTTCATTCGAATGATTTTAATTTCTTTAAAGTATGTTGTAGGTAACCGTCGCAATAATGGCATAGATTTTCATGGGTTTAAGTCCATGTAAAATAATATTTTTACAAAGTTATAAAAATGAATTGTTATACATTGAAAAATGTAGACTTAAATTTTCACAAATATTCTTACATCTAAACTCTTAACTATATTAATTCTTCTTTCTGCCTGAGTGTTTGTTATCAGTATAACTCAAAAACAAATACTAGCGGGAATTCCAACTACATGCTACTTGAAAATTCTCATTTAGATCAGTCAAATTGGTCGTGCACAGGAACATGCGTTATACGAAAGCATTTGTATACATTATTTCTGTGGGGAAAATTTATTGTCGATACATATTAACATCTTCATATTGCCGTAAAAAAATATGATACTGACGTCTGACATACATTTTTTATTTCCAGTAAAGCATGTTTCACATACAATATATGATGGAAAATATTTGTCTTGCGTTTACAGGGCCACACAAAATATTTCTAATATATTAGTGCTATATTTAAAAAACACGATTTGACTATTTTTAGAAAATGTCTGTCTGCATATGCGTACCTAAGTTTTATAAAGCTGTGTTTTATAAACCAGCGAACGGAAACAAACTTCATATATAGTTGCACCTTGATTTAACTTGGTTCTGATTGGGAATAAATCTCTCAGTAAGTGACGCTATCATTACATTTTTTCATAGCTTTTAATATGGCAGTACAGGACGAAATTTTGTAAAAATGTACATATTGAGAATTATTTTTAACCTTTCAATGTGAAATTGAAAAATATATATGGATTTATTTATAATAGTAATTGTCAAAAAGAAAAAAATAGATAAAATTTAAGGGCATCACTTCCCTCCCTGTATCTTATTTCTAAGGATGTATTTTTTAAAAGAACTCGTCTATACCTTTAAAACAAATGCTTGAAACATAGATCTGTAGTAATTTAAAACAAAATTTTAAAAGTTACCGATATTAAAAAAAAAAAAAAAAAAAAAAAAAAAAAAAAAACTTTCAAAGAAAACGTATTTTTCAGATGTCGTCTATAGCGCACAAAATTGGCTTTCTATAGACACTTAGGGTTTTCTTTGAGATAAAAATTGTCTACATTTATCATGAAAAATAATTTCATAAATAATTTGTACTGAGTGAATTTTTGTAAAAAATTATACAGAAGAAAATTTTGTGATGGCCACAACATATCAGATTTTCTGTGATAAATTTGAATGTATTGTTTGGTGCGCATATAATTCATTCATAATGAATAGGGAATGATATATAAAGTACCTAATACATGATATATTGTGCCCTCTCACACAGAATTTTATATCAAATAAAGCTTTCCAAAATTAATTTGCTCAGTTGTTTAAAGAAGTTAATTAGAAATTTCGTATATTAATTTCGTTAATTAGAAATTTTCCTCATCTCATATTCAAATTTCACACTTTAAACTGTCCAGTTAGAATCAGTTCCAAATTGATTAATATACTGATTAATATTATATTTTAATTATTTAATAGGTATTTTAATCTATATATAAATACTATATTTATTACATTCTATTTTTCTCTTTTCTATTTATTCGCTAAACATCTGATACCCTGGTTAGCGCTCTGGCCATCAATTTCTAGAAGCAAGGTTCGAATCCAAGTTTCGACATGGGCGTTTATAGTGGTCTAATTTTTCTTAATATGCAAAAAATGGCCGCAGAGCTATAGCTCAAATCTTAGTATTTAAATTAATATTTGTTCATTATTTTCGATGTATTTTGAATTTTTGATTCCAAGTTTTAATAAAGCTTTAATATTAAACTGCTTTTTGAAATATTTAAATTTTGATGGTAAAAGTTTGGGCTTAAAGTATTAAATATAAAATTATTTATATTTAATGTAAATGTAGAATGACAATGTGAATATAAAATATATAATAAAATAAATAATTATAGTTAACTACTGAAGACTGAAATGAGAATCGGATAATTCATCCCATTTCACAACAATATATTCTATTTCTTTTTAAATAAAGTATTCCGTCAGTTTATCTCTTTAATTAAAATGTAAATCAATCTCAAATTAAGCAGAAAAACTAGTAAACACATGAGAACTTTCACTATACACATAGGAAGAATAGGTTTCCACAACTTATGTGCAATTAAAAGGAGACGCACTCAAGTACAATATTGCAGTGAAAGGTCATTATTTACCGATTTGACACTTTTACGACCACAATCTCCGCCCTTCCTCTCTTCCTAAATTTCTTCCCCTTCTGCAAGACGAAAAGTGTCACAGCCCCTCAGAAGATCTCACTTTTTCTCGGACAGATGCTGTCCGAGCCCCTACGTAAAGGTTAAGTAAAACATCGTGTAGTATATGGAGAAAAATACTCAAACACTCTATTATGGCTTTCTCTCTTTTGTTTGTTTAACGACTCCTCTTTCTTTACTTTATCTAAAAAACTGTTAATTACTCAATGTTCGGAAAGTCGAGTGGAGTCACTCCAGATTTTTTATTGTAAAATTCAGCATCTTTTTAATAATATAATTCAAGTTATAAAAAGCACAATAAATATATTTTTCAAAGCTAAAATTTAAAAATAACTTAAAACAGTCACAAAGTATTAACATATGATTTCCCATGAGTGGGGAAAAAATTATATTAAAAGGTAAATTAAAAAGGTTATATAGGTTAGCTTGGGTAGCTTGGATAGCTTGGATCTACCCGTATCTACATCTACCTCATCTTTTGTTATCTTTTTCATTAAGGATATATTATTATTTATATAGACTCCTATTATGTGAGTTAGTCTTAATAAATTTTACATTTATTTACTTTTTTATCATATAATGAAAAATTAAAATCCTGGCGTCATGTAAATTCAGGTAATTGTAAAAAGAAATATAGTTTACCTCGTTGAATGAATATAATAATCAGCACTCACTTCTCTGGTTTCCTTTGTGCAAAAAGTCTTAATTGGAGTTTGCATTTCTTTTCCTTTTCCTTACTTTTTTTTAAAAGATGTATCTAAGAAAATGAAAATATAAATACTTGTTTTTATACACATATACTTAAACGTAGTTTTTTAGTCGTATTTGATCTTACATTTATAAAGAATTATTATTAAATTAAATTTTTATTCATCATTATTAATTATATTTAAAATCTTATTATTAAAAATTTATAGCAAACAAATTTACAAGAACTTTTTTTTTTTTTTTTTTTTAAAGTCACAAAAATAAAATATACGGACTTGAATTAGAAATGTAAAGATTTTTACTGAATAAAAAAATATGCAAAAATAATATTTATGCATGTTTTTTATTCATAATATTATAATGCATATTTTTTATTCATAATGTTATAATATTTATTTTATTTTATTTATTTTTTTTTTCTGCAGATTTGTAACATACCTATTAAAAAAAAAAAGAATGACTCACAAGCAATCTATTAAGTTCCATTGTGTAACACATTTTTTTTTTTCTGATACAAATTTCCATGAGTGAATGACCCCTTATCGTAAAGACCTTTTTAGAATACAGCTCATTTAATCACCGGTATCTCCATAAATTTTCACGAAAACCAACAGGAATTTTTTTTTTAATAAAGTGCTGTATACAGTTGAGTATTAAACTGTATCAAAGGTTTTTTACTATAGTCCGCGCATGCGCAGTAATAAGAATTTTACTACAGCTGTCCATATCTCTTTGAATATTTAATGTATTTGTTTTAAGCTATAGTATAATGATTTAGGTATAAGCTATCGTGTTTTCTTAAAGTTTTATAAAATCTCAATAATAATAATAATAATAATAATAATAATAATAATAATAATAATAATAATAATAAACATTAAATTAAATAAAAATAAAATAAAAGAAAAAAAAGAAAAAAAAAATTAGAGATATAAAACAACAGTTTGTAGAATTTTTTGTATTTTTAAATAAAAAGTAACTCTTTAAATATTTGATCTATCCTCACAAAACGCAACACACATATAAAATATAACATTTATAACCACATCTGAAATTTGCAGATGAATCGAAGTACTTCTAGATACGGGGTAATCACAAATATATTTTTTTATTTTATTCTATTAGACTTATTGTAATATTGGAGTATTGTAAATTGTATCAAAAATTCAACTTTCAGATTTTGATGTATCGACAAATTTTGAGGTCACCTGAGTTCATTTTTGCTATTTTTACTGTGATGTATGCGTGTGTGCTTTTGTGCGTGAGTAAACGATAATGTTTGTTAACATGAGCTGAACGTTGGTACTTTAGTTATAGATCATAATAGCACGAATTCTGTAGATTTTGGTAAATCTAGATTTTATAGTTTTCTTAGACACAATAGAAAGCAATAGAAAAAAATAGAGATAAATAATAAAAGTAAAAGAGAAAGAGAAATAAAGAATAGAAAAATAGACACAAAGAAAAATTATTATGGCCTATTGGACTATATTATTTAAAGTGCCATAGTATCTAAATGTTTATTCGAACGAATCGAAAATTTGAATACATGATTTTGGTGCATCTAGCATTTATAGGTTTTTAACAGAGAGACAAACAAAAATTCTGTATCATTATAGCCGTCCGCTTAAACGCTTGAAGCTTGGGGAGATCAGCTTGGACAGCTAATCCTTTAGTCGTGCTTCGAGGTGCTCTTATCGCTCGCAGTACGTTGACATTCCAGCCCATGGTACACGTCGTCCAGGTGCTGTTTACCAGCAAGACAACGTCCGGCCACATACTGAACGACTGTTAGAACTATGTCTCCAGTGTGTCAAGACCTGCCAGGTCTCTAGTCTAATCGCCAATTGAACATGCTTGGGGCAAATTAGGCAGGCAACTCTAGTCGTCTCCGAATACATCTGCACGACTGAGCTTTTGCAACATTTGTGGAAAAATCTATCGCAAAAGGGCATCGGCCACTTAATTGACTCTATACTTCACCGAGTACCGGCTTGCATAGATGCCAGGGATAGCTTTACCGACAACAAATTTTCACATTCTTTGTATTACTTGTCGTAAATAAAGCACTTTTTTTCACCTTAATTTTTGATCATTTGTCTAACTACTCGAACACTAATCTCATATTAAATTTTGTAGCTAAGGCTGAATTTTTTCTGGGTGCTTTTTTTTATTTTATTTTATTTATTTATTTATTTTTGACAAGAGAGTGTATTTTGTAGATAAATCCACTGTTCAACTTCCCTTTGAACTGATGTAGTGTTTAAAATTTTATCCTGATTACAAATTTTCAAGTGGCCTCTACTAGGTAACAAAATGGCGGAGCAAGTTTCTCAGTTAACTCATGTAAAATACTTGATAGATAAGTCTACTATTCAACTTCTTTCTAATTAATTCAGAAATTCAAAAGTTATCGTAATGACAAATGGCTGCCTGAATTCAAGCAGATGCCACTTGGAAACAAAATATCAGAGCAAGTTACGCAGTGAACTTACCCAAGATATATGATAGATAAGTCCAATGTCTAACTTTCTTGCGAATTAAATCTGTATTTTAAAAGTTATTGTGGTGAGAATTTTTTAGTAGTGGCTTTTTTCCAAGCGTTCACCTTCATATTAAATATTCGCCAATTAAAACAAGATGGATAATCAAGTCTATAAACAAACTTGTCGGACACATTTATATAGTCCATGTATATATCTATATTTTTAAAAATCCCGTTTAAATTAGTTTTTTTTTTTTCAACGTGAATTTGAAATATTCAAAAGTCTGCCACTTACTAACAAAATATCAAAGTAACTTCGTTAGCGAACTCATTCAAAATATTTTTAAGGTAAGTTCACTGTCATCTTTGGCGCAATAGCGGATCCAAGCCCCCCCCCCAAAAAAAATAATAATAATAAATAAATAAAATATAAATATAAATAAATAAATAAAAGCATTGACATGCACAAAATTTATAATTAAATGGAAACTTGAATTCATATTGGAATGATTGAATAAAATTTTCAATAAAATCATTTTAAATAATTATCCGTCATAATTAAGTAAATATCAGCAATAAAATACCTCTCTAAAAGTTCATCTGTACTTAAAGGATACATCCTATAAAGGTCAATTTTTCTCGCTCCCAAAATTTCCTGTTTGACTTTAATACTTCTTGAAACTGATATATGTTATTCAAGTTCACTATCGGACGTTCCCTATTGAAAATGGAGTTTATACCTCTACTGGTTTGTGTACAGAGACACCCGAAAGTATTTCAAAGCACAGTGTTCTATGAGAGATATTTCTATAAACCATGTTTTCATACCTTTACTGTAGACATATATTAATGAAATTGAAATATGTTATTCAAGATCAAGATCACTATCGGACGTTCCCTATTGAAAATGGAGTTCATACCTCTACTGGTTTGCGTACAGGGACACCCGAAAGTATTTCAAACATTGTGTTCTATGAGAGGTATTTCTATAAACCATGTTTTCATACCTTTACTGTAGACATACCTCGATTCAATGCTCATGTACAAATGCATATCTCTGATAAGAAGCACGTTTTGTTATAGCAGGTAATATAGTTTAACACTTGATGTGAAATAACCACTTTCCGAGTGTAACTTCTTTCAAAGAACCCTCTTATGCAAGGCCGTAGCCAAAAAGAATTCGAAAGGGGCTTGAAGTTTTAGTATATAGTTTTAAGTGATAAAATTGAAGTTTATTTAAAAACTTCCCACCCAAACTGCAAAATTTCTGGGATCTTTAAAATTCGCAATGTCCCTTCACTTTCCCTTGCTATGGCCTTGAACATATTGCTCTTCAATTTTGAAATTGTAGAAGATATTTCCTGTGAACATGTCGGTAGAGAAAAGAAGTGTTTAATACGACTTTATAGTTTATAATGTAATGTACATATTATAGGTGCAATTCAAGCTTGGAAAAATGAACTTTGTGTCCTACCAATATTCAAGTAATAATTTAAAATGCTTTTAAGAGTGCAGGCAGTGTTGCTAGACTTTGCGACTATTTTATTCAGTAGTCACCAATAATCTTGAGAAGGGATATTTGATATAGTACATTATAGATGATACTTCGATTCGAATCTTCTATAATGTATATCAAATATCACTTATCAAAATTATTGGTGACTATTGAATAAAAATGTTGCAAAATCTGGTAACACTGGAGTAGTGTTGAATTTAAATAGCAAAATTAAAATATTATACATGGTTGAGATTGAAAGTTACAAACTAAACCTATTATTTTTAGCATGAGTTTTCCATGGTCTTAATGAAAACCACTTATTCTTTCAGAAATGATGTTAAGTTGATTAATTTGGTCTAGAATATAAAAGAATTCCTAGAAACAAAATTACTGCAAGAAAGCATTTAAAATGAAATCTAATATTAAATACATATTACAAAGCAGGATAGACAAATAATGTAAATTTGAATAATTGAATCCATTTCATTCATAATAATTTTGCCTGCTGAATTATGATTTTTTGAATAACTTCTTCTAGAAAAGGCGTCTTCTTTAAAGGAAAATTTGTGTATATAATCGTGAATGGCTTTCTTACGAAGATTTCACTGTATTTCTTATTTAACACTTTCCAACATAGTTGAAAAGTGTTTATGGCTTTGGTTTGTCTGTCTGTCTGCATTTTAACTCGCTGAAACTGATGTATGTTGTTCAAGTTCATTATGGATGTTCCCTATTGAAAATGGGGTAAACACTGCCATTGGTTTGTCTACAGGGACACCAGAAAGGTTTCAGAAGTATTGCGTCGTATGAGAGGTATTTCTATAAATCATATTTTAACACTTTTATTTTATGCAAATACGAATGAAATTGCATTAACAATACATATGCACACAAAAAAAGCAAATTTTCTACAGAATAATTAGCATTAAGATTTACAGCGCGACAAACACAAAAAATACTCAGTTACATTAAAGGCTATAATTGGAAATTGCTGGAATTTCATTTGCATTTGCATTAATAATTTTTAATATTTTCTAATGATGTTTAAGAGGGATTACTATATGAATTAGTCTATATGTTTGGTTTTCTGTACGTTTGTCTGTCTGTCAACTATAATTTCCGTAAATATTCAAGGAATTTCTTGAAATTGATATAGTTATTGAAGTTTACTATGGGATGTTCCCAAATCATATTTTAATACTCTTATTTTGTACAAATCATAACTATGTGCAAATTTTGTGGATAATCATTGTTGCAAGTATATATTACATGGGATTGTCTTTCATATATATATATTACCCCCTCCCCCCAATAGATACCTTAATTACATTTTTTGTTTTTAATTGCAGTTCCCATTAATATATTACATGCATGCATGTGCCCATGTATTACTAAACATATATATATATATATATATATATATATATATATATATATATTTGAAAAATCTTTCAAAATTTCAACTTGAAAAAATTATAAATAAATTATTGCAACAATTTCTTAATGCACTCCAATGTATCTAAGGACAGAACACTAATATTACGATTGTAAATTTTTCGGTAATCTGGAATAACATCTCAAAAAATCCCCCCTTCCCCTCCCCCCCCCCCCCAAAAAAAAAAAAAAAAAAAAAAAAAAAAAAAAAAGTGAAGCTTTGGATCCGCCACTGCTTTGGCGTTTCGAGTTGGGGTATTATTTCGGAAATTTTTATATTGGCCAATTTTTCATTTTCATATAGGGTTTTCACACATTTTTGTAACGATTTTCGCTTTCTTCATGAAATTTAAATTTTAAAATAAAAACGTTCCAATTTCTCTGGCATCAAATTGAAATAGGGTTTACTTATTGTCTGCAATGTTAAAAATATTCTTTGCTTCAAATTTCGCCAGAAGATAAACAATGGATCTAAGGTTATATTTTTGCACTCTCTGAAGACTCTTATTCGATTATTAAAAAGAGATGTGAAAAGCATGGTTTTAATATTTCTACGCGTAAAATAAATGACATAATTGATAAAAGTTTAAAGAAACATCAACGTTTGTATTTGAATGGTAAAAAAGCAACAAATACATACCCAGCGAAGGTACTTACACCTTTTATTAAATTTAAAATCTCATCTCATGTTTTAAAAGAAAATCTAACCCCCGAAAAAACTATCACAAGAATTTTTAAATATCTCTGTAGGAACTGGGAACAAATTAAAAAAACCTGATTTAAAGCTAATCAAGAAAAAAAAAGTTCATAGCCCAACTCCGAAACTTTTTTGTCAGCGTAAAACTGTGTGCTGATTGTTGTGTGAAAATTACTTCGCAGGTGAAAAATAGAAATATATAGTTACTGTTGACGAGGCTTGGATATACTTCTCTTACTGCAGTAAAAAAAGACCGATTTACTACCGAAAAAGAGAAGAAAATATTTAAAAATTTGGTTCAGAGAAAACAAGGGAAGTTTTGCTAAAGGTTTTATGGTTATTACAGGATTTTCATATAACAAAATTTATAAAATAAGAAAAGTAGAAGAAATGTCAAAAATTAACTCGGACTACTATCAGAAATATGCTTAACACTTATTTGCAATGAAGAAATTTATGGCTTTGCCCAATTAATTTCCACAGTGTTAAGTTTCACTAGGATAAGGCTACAAGCTATTACCTGTAAATCTATTTTTTGAAAAAAAGGAGAAATGAAACTGGAGTTTAAGATATCCGCTTTAAATGCATCCCACCTAAGTCCCCTGATATGCCTCTATGGATTACTGTGCAGTTGGACTTTTAAATCAAGTTATTTATTTGCAGCAACAAAAATCAGTGGATGGATTCTGTGAGATTGTGAATTAGGAGGAATAAAATCTATCTCTATAGTTTAGAATATGCTCTGTTATCTTGGAAATTAAGATGTAACACGATAGCTCTACAAAAGGACTGTTGGGTCTAGTATATTAGGAAATAAAATTCATATATTTGTTTATATATATATATGTATATATATATATATATATATATATATCGAAAATCGTTACAAAAATGTGTGAGTACCCTCTATATATGTGTGTATATATAACACAGAAACGGGGAAATACACTAAGGATTGCAATGGTTCCAATTCTAAAGAAATTAAAACTAATACTATAATATTTTATCAAAAATCAGTTTATTTACATATTTCGAAATTAGTTGCATTATTTCTTGATATATTAAGCCTAAAATAATAATAATAATAATAATAATAATAATAATAATAAAAGAACAAGTAAACACACAGATATACACTTTAAGAAAGAAAGGAATAACAGCATTCACATAAATGTAAAAACACAGGACAAAACTCTCTATAAATTGAGAAAGTGTGCATAACTTTCTGCACATTAAAAGAAAATAAACAGTGAAAAGGAATAAAAAATCCTTTATTAGAGCATACTTATTTATTGCACAATTAATACTCTGGAAATTAAAAACAAACTATGATTGTTTTTGAAATTGCCAGTTTTAGACAATTAAGTATTTATTCTTGTTTCTGATAATCCAATCGTATTTTTAATCAAATGATTTTTGATTATCGATTATGAAATAGATTAATTTGAATTAATTTGAACGATTAATTTTAATCGATTAATTCGTTTATTCATTTTTAACGAATTCTTCTTTTTTTTTTTTTTTTTTTTCAATTAAAGTATTCCAATGAAAATGAATATCCATAATATTATTAAATTACATAGATTATTAAAAAAAAAAAAGAATAAAAATTAAAAATAAATAAATAAGTTTAGAGAAGAAAGTAAAATGTACCGCAAAAATGAAATAATTTTTTCGACAACTATTTCTGAGATAATCTTCGAAATTTTTTTTTTTTTTTTTTTTTTTTTTTTTATCGTACATCTTTATCAGTTTGGAATTATTAAATTAATATCACTCTTCTGAAATTCCTTACAAGCTCAACAAATATTAACGTCCCAGTCCTTAAATTCAGATATACATGTTGCGAATTTTCTGCTTTAATTTTCAAAAAGCGATATTTATAAACATAATTACTAGGCATTTCTCTGTTAACATTATTCTGGAATGTAATCGCAAAATAAATATCTTTATTCCGTTAACATGTGATGAAGGGCATTCTAAGAAATGCATTTAATGTAAAGTATATAGAACATTTATATTTTCATTTCTTTTTGACTTTATTAATAATGTTTCGAGTTGACGTTTCCGTTTCGTGTTACATGTACGCTAACAAATAAATACTCTTAATATATAAAGAAAATTATTTACATTTGTCGTTTAATATGACAGACACAATGTCATTTCTACTTGTTTTCTTTTGTTGCGTATTGTACAAGCTAAAAATAGTAGATTAATTTATTGTAAAAAGATATGTTAGATTAATGTTT